>JADLZN010002008.1:0-176035 GCA_018155175.1 Sinocyclocheilus anophthalmus | reverse complement strand
GGTTCCTGTAATGGAAATTTAAATCTGATACACAAAACATCAAAGAATTGTAAAACGGGTCTAAAAACATGACAAAGCCAGTCTAATAAAATGATCTGTAACGCTTTACATTAGCTTTAACTTGCATTAACTAACAATGAGCAACACATTTATTACAGTATTTATTAATCATAAAACAACTAACATTTATTGTTAGCTGATGTTAACTCCGATCCATTCAATAATATTAACAGATACAACTTTTATAAATGTTGAAATTAACATTTAGATTAATGATGCTAAAATAAAGACTTTAGAACAATGTTTTCATTGTTCGTTCATGTTAAAACTAAGCAATAAATATTAAGGGTTAGTTCACCCAAAAATGAAAATTAGCCCATAAATTACTCACCCTCAAGACATCCTAGGTGTATATGACTTTCTTCTTTCAGACGAATCCAGTCAGAGTTATATAAAAAGTTGTCTTTGATCTTTCAAGCTGTTTAATTGCAGTCAGCGGGTGTTGCATGCATCAGTCCAAAAGCAGTTAAATAAAAAGCGTCCATCCATTAAAAAAAAGTGTCTCACACGGCTCCGGGGGGTGACCAAAGGCCTTCTGTAGCGAATCGATGAGTTTTGTATGAAAAATCCATATTCAAAACGTAATAATCACTAAGCTGCGCTCACTGTTGTAAACGGAAGCAGTTCTGGGGGAATGACGTATGAGGTCGGCGTTGTGAATGCGCCGCTCAGAAGTGACGCACGCTGAAGCGCAGGGGAGAGTTTCCTTTGTTTCCTTTGATCCTGTTAACAAACGTTGGTTTCACGAGACTCACCGGACATGCTATAGCTGACCTCATACGTCATGCTCCCGGAATTGCTTCTGTGTACAACTGTTGGCGCAGCTACATTAAAGTGATTATTACGTTATGAATATGGATATTTTTATTACAAAAAACGCATCGATTCGCTACAGAAGGCCTTTATTCACCCCCCAGAGCCATGTGAGACACTTTTTTTTTTATGGAAAGGTGCTTTTATTTCACGTCTTTTGGACTGATGAACTGCAACACACCCGCTGACTGCCATTAAACAGCTCGGAAGATCAAAGACAATTTTTTATATAAATCCGACTGGATTCGTCTGAAAGAAGAAAGTCATATAAACCTAGGGTGACTTGAGGGTGAATAATTAGGCGCTAATTGTAATTTGAGGTGAACGTATACCCTTTAACAATGGAGCCTATTGTAACGTGTTACCAAAGGTAGTTAGGATAACGAGTGGCCCAAACAAGTGCATTACAGTCATAAAATCGTAGGGGTTCGGTCCGACAATGGTTCCCCCACCACAACGCCAAAATGAAATATGAGGAATTTAGGCCCATACAACAAAAGAAAAAAGGTTCAAAACAAGCCCCCCCCCCTTTTGTTTGTTTTTTCCTCAGAACAAGAATAATTGAATGTTAAGGTAGAAAGGCATTACATGGATGCTACGGTTATTGGGGATTAAGTAGGTTGTAGTCCCAGTATTTCATATCCTCTGTTTCTCTGGATTGCTGTGAGCCCCCACCATAGTAATACTCTTTATGGAGCTGCCAAGCCGTAAACATAAATGTCTGGTTGTTTTCACAGGGAGCTGTTATGAATGTTCATCTGTATTGAGCTACAGTAGCCAGTAATTCATGGACATTCAGTCCTGCATAGTAAAGTCAAAAAAAGGAATGTGTTTTCTTTTCATCTCCAAACCAGCTGTTTCTCGCGGGACCTAAAATCAATTCCTCTTTTGTCTTAATATAATTAAATTTTTTAAAAGCGAATTGTTAATATTAAGAGTGGATGTAATATTGCATTATTACCAAAGACTTCTGTTTTTTGGGGGGGGGGGGTTTATCTTCTAAGCTTTTTTTTTTTGTTATTTTATTTTGTGCGTATAAATGCGAATAGATGATATACTGCCAGTTAAAACAGTGAAAACAAGTGCATTGTTATAACATGTGATGTTTCTGAATGAACTCAATTACTATACTGTTCACTTTTGTACAGAAAAAAATAATAATTTCTACCAAATATATTAACAAAAAAATGAGAGAAAAACCTTTTCATATGATGCCATGCACCAAATAAATAAATGCAGTACTCAAGCTTTGTTCATTCATTTTGTGATTTTATTTGTTTGTTCCACAAGTATTTAATGTGTCATATGTTATAATCTTCAGCCTGATGTGTTCAGAATAATGATGTGTTTAATGTTGGTTGTCTGAGCCCAGGGCAACTCAGACAGCTGTCTCACCACCCACTGAGTCTCAGGAGAGCAGCTGATGGCATCTAACTCTGTCTTTTTGTGTGATGAATCTACGAAGCAATACGTTTTTGTTTAATACACCTATACAATTGTCTCTTGCATGCTCAGATATAGGTTTGCTCCTCACCTCCGAGCGTCACGTGTTCTTCACATGACCTAATAACCTAGAGTGGCTGGTCTGTTTTTAGACTGATTAAGCAAGGAAACAGTGGTTTCCACAGATGCGGTTTCCATGACAACTGTGGGAGTGCTCTGTTTTCTTGAGCATCCCTCCTCCACAGCATACTTCTATGCACAATGCTGATCACGTGTCTGTAATTACCGTGGTCAGCTTGTGGGTATAGCTGCTGGTGAACCCTCCAGCTTATGGCTGAAAAGATGCTTTAGATTTTACACTCCAAAAAACACAAAGTGTGCACATAATGCTTTATATTAAGAATATATATATATAGGCTGTATATCTGTCTAGTCCCACATATGATATCAGCTCTCAGAGCATTTCACATCTGGCAGCACATCAGGTTGCAAGCCATCAGTTTTCATCTTGTATCGTTTTGAAGTAATGATTGAGAGAGAGTTGTGCCTGTGATCTCTGTGATTGTGATTTCATTCTGAAGGCAATCTATGGTCTTTGTTTGCGAGAATGAGCCTCTCTTTGTGTGCTGCTTAACAGTAAGGATAAGCCTATTGATTTTTCCCCTCATTTGACTGGGGCTGCTGGAGCACTTCACTTTGGCTGGGTGACAGAACAGCTATCACTGTGAAATTACGAATTGCTGGAAAGGAGGGCGACAGATCGATAACGATGGAGGCCGCTTGTCTTTAGCCTCCTCTGTGTTCTGCCAAGGTCACCAAGGAGAAAATATTGACAGTCAGCAAAAAAGTGCCGTCGGTTGCATCTGCGGCATTCCGATACATCGCTATTTCAACTCTGTTATTCTGTTCTAATTCCTTAAAGAAAAATGGTAATGTGCAAATAATCAGTGCCCCCAAAACTATTCGGACACTTAAGTTTAAATGATTCAATCTTCAATATAACAGCTTTCGTGGCGTAACGCTGACTACCCAAAAAAAATAGAATTAGAATTAAATGTAAGTAGAATTTAATTGGCCGTTCATTTCTCAGGCCAAAAATAAATTTGTGATGTTACCTATTCAAGAAAAGGTTTATAAATGCTAGTGATTATTTATTATTTATTAGAGTAAAGTCATGTTAAATAACGTAATGTGAAAGGATCGGACCCATTCACTTCTTCTATGGTGGTTGTTATATCTTTTTTTAAGATAAAGGAAATGGTTGATGTCATTAAATTGGATAGACAAACATATTAAACTGACGGTTATTTTGAAGCACAAGAACATTTCAAGAGATGTTTGGTTTGTTTAATAAGCAATAGACTAGAGTTAAAAAAAAAAAACGACAAAAGGGATGTTGGACAATTAATGTTATCGGTGTAACTATCACGTGGTTACGCCGCTAGAACAGTGGAAACTTGCTGTATTATTTGGTATCGCACTTGTGTGAGCATGGCACTTTGTTGTTTTTTACTTTGATGCTGTGACCACGCCTCTTCTGCGTGACACCACATAAAGCCCTCATATGCCCCGCCTCTTGTCAGTCTAGAGTTGAAATGCGGAGCGAAATGGACTGCTGCGTCTAATAACCAAAGATCCGGTGGACCGAGGCGAATGGATCTATTTCTCCCATCATTTACGCACAGATTTCTTCGTTATTTTGCGCACCGATAACGTCTAAAATGCCTTTTCCGCCGATAAACCTGCACTCACGGATATCATCACCTAGAAAGGAGCTGTTCAGGAAAAAGAAGAGCAGGGACAATGTCGCGCCTCCCACGTTCAGTCAAAGGACTGGAGACGACAAGGAATCGGAGAAAGATAAACTATCGGCCAATTTAAAGCAGCAGGGACGAAGCAAGCCGACCAGAGTCCCTCCAGATCCCGAGACGGACAGCAAACATTCGTGGTTGAGCGTCCCCAAACCCTTGGCTACCTCATGCGAAAGCGTCCCATGGTCTAGTTCTGGAGAGTCCAGCCATAAATACTCCTCCAGGAACTCTCTAGCGAAAGAAGTAGGTGAGCAAGAGATCCACTTCTCCCTCAGCCTGACCCCCGAAGCCATCCTGGTCATCCAGAAGCGCAATCTGGAAAAGCAGATGATGGCCAAGCAGCAGAAGTGCTGCGCTTCCGCGGACTTGCGACATCGGCGGGTTTTCCCATCCAAGAGAGCTCAGGGCAGCTCCAGTAATAAGAGCTCCGGACCTGTAGCCAAATTGGACGGTTCCAATGACATTAGCACCATTGTGAAGATCTCCCTCCTCAACGATCAGTACAAATATGATGATGTGGAGTACGAGGAGGAGGATGGAGACGTGGACGAGACTGTCGTGCGGAAATGTAAAGAGTGGCTCAAAGGTGTGGAGAGTGCTGCAGCTTTTGGGAAAGTCGAGAAACTGTCATCTTTGCCTCATCTGAAATGTTGATAACCTGAACTACTTCATTCCGCAAAGAAAGGCCCACTGTGAAGACTTCAGTTCATGAGTCAAGACACAAAATTCACATAATATGCTTTTACAAATCACGTTGTCTAAAGGCTAATTCAGACAGAACGCGTTCTTGCGTTGAAAAAACAGCTGTACGGAGCGCAACAACGTATAGAATATAGTGATGCCTTTGTAAAAGTTAAACTATGTTTAACTGGACGCACAGTCTTAAAACGCAAGGCAAGTGTACATAGAGCAACAGTTAAAAAAAAAACTGCGCAAACGAAAAGAACATGTCCTGTGTTTGCATGCGTCTCGCACACGGGGCGCGCTCTTGTGTTCGCAATCACCTGAAAAGCGCAACAATGGGCTATTTTGAACGTGACTGTGCGACTTAAAATCTTGGCACTACGCACAAGGCACTGAAGAAAAAAACTCAAATGCGTCGCAATGTTTACATACACCAACAATTAGACCAAAACTGATAAGGTTTAATGAAAGAAGGCGTATATGTGTGAACGCTCCGCAGAGTTATTAGAATGGAAGAGAACGCAGAGGCGATTTTTAAATTGAATACACGCCATTTAAACTTGACGGCGCAAGATGCGATGCGCTGGCCAAAAATGTCCATATGTCCAAATAAACATATTCGACTGAACGCAAGAACCCGTCTTTTGCGTACACACACACACACACACACACACCTCAGCTCAATGTCTATTGGAATGATTTTTCTGCATTGAGAAGTAGGGAATATGCGGAACCAAGAGAATTTTTGCAGGTTACCTTTACGCATTGACTGAGAAGCAGTAGTGTTTTTGCACATTGCTATTGTTTTCACTTTGCTGGGCTGAATGACAGACGTTTGTTTCAATCTGTGAAAGTAATACGGAGAATTAACAGGGACAGGGTGCGAACGTCGACCGGTGAAATGCATCCAGAGGCCAAGGATCCTTTGTGCCAGAAAACAGTACTGCTGAAAACGGTCTGAAAGCCTTAGAATAGACACTTAATATCTGAGACTTGTTAAAAGTGTGTGTGTATTATGGACTCGAGGGCTGTTTGATCGACGAACCAGCCGTGTACAGTATTTATTTTGCAATGTGGAGGTGTTTTTATATGCTGTGTGTTGTTCCAAGTCATTTTTAAGGGTTCTGATAATAAAATCGAAAAGACGTGTTTTTTTCCCCTCCCTTATTATTTGAATGATCATCTGTGAGCAACCAGCAGTTTTAAAATGGCATGCAAATATAGGCTATACTGTAGTCTAGGCCTTGTGTGAATGGTTATATTGGTTCTGCGGTACAGAATCTTCTGAATTGATTGTACACTCTAAAAAATGCTGGGTAAAAACCCAGTTGCTGGGTAAAATAGGGACAAACCTAGCAATTGTTTTTTTTTTGACCCAGCGGTTGGGTTACTACCCATAAGGTTGGGTTAAACATTTAACCCAATTGCTTGGTCAAAACAGCCCAATTGCTGGGTTGTCCCTGTTTTACCCAGCACTGGGTTGTATTTAAACCAGCATTTTTTAGAGTGTATTATTGATATTAAACATTCCTAATTCTGCGTTAAGTCTTACATCCAATAATATTAAGTTGGGTACACTTGAGCGCACGACTTGCTACTGAATGATACAAAGTGAAATGAATGGGCTACATGCTAACAAAAGGACTGAGGTTGTGAAGCTCGCACCATGGCAACGACCCCTTAAACACAGATCAGACCTGAAACTCATCACACTATTCGCTTTGAGCTCTTTCTGTGGAGTAGCTGAGTTTAACGCTACAACGAACAATACTCAAAGTCGTTCAGAAAACGGCTAATTCTTGAGGTTTAGGCCAATTGAGTAGGATGTATGTACAGCCATTAACACACTATTGTGTTTAGTTAGCTGTTAGAAAAGCTGTTTGCTTGTGGGGAGGTCTAGCCTAGTTACAGTAGGTAGGTTAGTAGGCCTACCTAATATTGAAAACTTGGAGAACTGGTAAGTCTATTTTTTCTGGATTAAAATGTGTATATGTTTATGGGAATGGCAATGCTGATATATTTGAGAAATGTGTGTTTTCATGAGTAATAACAAAATAACATCAAAATGATGAATTTAGCTAGTTGACTCCATTCAAAATGACTGTTTCTTTATAATATATGCGTTTTAACATCTTATCAGTTAAGAGTTATTTACCCTGCCACATTTAAGTCAACTGGAAAAAGGTAATTAATATGGTGAAAACTTAAGCACACTTACAGCACATCAATTAATAGGCCTGCATATTTTAAACTCAAATCTTAATGTTAAACAAGCAAATGAACAAACAAACAAATAGTTCATTTCCATGCTGTCCTCTTCATAGCTCACTGGGCTGATTATGAAAACTGAAGATGTTTATCATGTCAGCTCACTGCCACCAATCCTGGACTCTTACAGATCAGCACAGTGTCCAGAAAAGGTATGTGCGACTCTGTTAAATAGAACTAACAGCATTAATAGAATTAACAGAATAAAACACTTTTCAAGTTTCACACAAATTAACCAGAGAAAACAAAAGTTTCTTCCTTATTATTTTGTCATAAGTGGACACAATACATAAATGAAAAATTAATACAATATTTATCAACTCACACACAACAGTTATAACACTTAATATAATACTAAAATACTTAATAGCAGGTTTTCTTTGGCATTCATAGCTCAGTTTGGTATGATATATGGACATTTTTAGATACTCTACAAGTTGGGTAAGTTCTTGGAATGCTGCCAATGTCAAAAAAACAACTTTCTTTGCAGTTTGATAGCTTAGTGTGGCAGACTTGTTTTTTTTTATGGAAGTGTATAGAGATCAAGCCAAACAATCAAGCCACACATTTCTGCATCTGTGTCAATTCACTCCATGGGGTACTGCCTGGGTTCAAAGTGACTGAAATCATCTGAACCTTATAAAATCCCATTCTTTTGTGTCCTCATCCTCATCCATGGAAAATAGTAGAAACGGGAATGTACAAACGAATAACTTCAGTATCTGTAACCCTGGTTACAACTAGCAACATAGTCCCCAGGTTGGCTTCACATGTCGTTTTCAATAGTCAAAGGCTCTTATTCTTTCTACAAACCTTTGCACATTCATTACTCCACTCTGTTAGATGCTTTGTACCCATACTTCAGAGCTCTTTTATATATATTCTGTCCCAGTTTGTTGGCTCAGTGGGAGCTTACAAGTTATTATTGTGGGGAAAGGAATCTAGATAGAAGTGGAACGGTGCAGGGGCTCATGTCATTTTATTGAACCATCCGGATTTCTAAGTGCTGACACTCTAAAAAATTCTGGGTTGTTTCAACCCAACTTTGGGGCAAATATGGACTAACCACTTTGGTTGAATTGGTAAATACATGTAAATTTTTAATTGGGTTAGTCCATATTGACCAAGTTGGTTGAAAAAACCCAGCATTTTTTAGAGTGTGACAGTGTGAGATAGGCTTGGGAAAATACTGAGATATCATTTAGTTGGTGAAATTATTTGGTTTCATTACCAGTTAGATTCTTCCGCCAATGAGGATAGATCATTGTACTAAAATATTCCAACAGTTTTCCCGCACTATACTATTTTGCAGCTCTGCAGCACAATACTGAATCTATAAAGTGCTAAATATTCAGTAAGTGTAGTCCGATTCCCATACAAATGGCTCTTTTAATAGGACGAGGGTGTACTCAAGAGATGAAGGGGGATTAGATCCAAATGCAGACAAAACATTTTAGTACAGATACAGCAAAACAGGACACTGGAATACAGGAAACAGAACAAACATACTAAGCAAACAAGAACCGATTCACGCCTTGATTCACTATAGCTGACACACTACTTCCAGTCATCCTTCAATGACATTTCCTTATTTAACAGACAAGATAACTGTGTGACCCTTCACCTATTCTTATTGCTGTGGCAACAAACTGATTAATGCTGCCCTCCTCTAAAAGCTCTTTGTGAACGGCCACAAACCATCCACTTCCTGAACGGGCCGAGCTTGTAAACTATAGCAATGTTTGCCAGCCAGCCTGGCCTCTTCCAGAGATGGACACAATGTGAACTGATGAAGTGCCTGTACTTACACAAGAAAAAGGACAGTTTTCTCTTCTCTTTGTGTTACTTATTAAACACATATATTTTTTCTCATACTGTCATTCAATGTCGTAAAAAATAAAGTATAATACCATCGGTTAAACATTATGCTGTATCCACAGGACACCAGTTGCACCAGATGTTCTTAAACCTTTGAAACAATGTAAGCTATGCAGTACAACCTGCACATGTCAGTCCGAGCATTCCTTAGTCAGTAGTGCACAGAAAGAGTTGTGTAACAATAAGTGCCCAGCATCATAAGAGGCCAGTATGACAAGATTATCACTTCCTGGAATCTGATTTCATTAAGGACCTGGGTTTGATTAAAGCGATATTACAAAAGAGAAATATAATCGACACTGAAGACACATGATTGGTTACCAATCAAATAAATATAAAAAATAAAATAAAAATGAGAAAGACCTGGAATATTTTTCACCATTAAAGCAGCACTATGTAACTTTTTCTGTTTTCAAAATTTGCTAAATGTATATAATGAGCGAGTACATCATGAATTAATCTTCCAAACCGCGTTTGTGTCTTATTCCGAATCACCAACATATTTCTCAGTGCCTGTCTTGTTGCTTATTACTGTAATTTGCACTCTTTTAGTAATCTTACAAGCTCATGTTCTTTGGCATTTGAGAATGATTACTGGCTAATTCAGGAAAACCCTTGCAATTACTGACTGCTGTGTTGTGGTCTCTGGGACCAGACAAGACAAGAGCACAGCTGCTGCTGCTGGGGTCTTGTCATCCAAGTGTGATTTTCTCTCCAAAAGGCATCTGAATGTCAGAGGCAGAGGAGACAACAAAGCCCCAGCAGAACAGGCGAGATGCAGATGGCGATGACTTGTGCTCATGCTGAGGATTCTGATCAAATGCTTGAGAGAAAACGAAAAGCTCTTCTAGATCAGGTACTATCGGTATTCCTTTCCCAATCAAACAATCTCTTATCAGAATTTGCTTCATATGAAGTGTAGAGAAACCATGTCATATTGCTTTCTAGGTCCTAAATATTTAAGGTAGTCTGTTAAAATTGGCATTAAATTGCAGCACGCAACAAACCCAATTAGTAATCAGGATGCTTTGATATATTGAAAGACTAGCTGCATGCCAGAACAAAGGCCCAGGTGCAAACACTGTCAATGAAAGACGAGACTGATTACCATAGACTCAATGTAGAAACTCACCTATATAGAAAAAGACCACAAACAGTGTGATAGATAGTTCTCACTTTATATACTAGCTGCACTGTAAAAAATAATACTAATTATCGTGTTTATTATCGGTTTAATTGCTCAATCTAATAAAAAAAGAAATTTACCACCAAAAATACATTGAGAACGATTAATTATCGGAGGCATTTTAGTGACTTTATCTTTCTTTTTTTCAATATTTTACAGTCAATTTACCTATATTGACTTTTTAAATAGGTATACATTTAACCAGTTAAGAGGTGCTTACCATAGCATTTTATACTAACATTGTTTATAATAAATTAAATATTTTGTGTATTATGTATTTTTAATTTATAAATAAAATCTTATAATATAGTCTTATAATAAAAATTATATATAAAGAAAAAAAAAACAATGCAAACTAACTGATATAACTGTTATTTGAAGTGCATATCAATAAGATGCTATATTCTCTATGAATAAATTAATAAATATTCTGGATGCATAAAAGAGTTGACAGCAGTTTCACAAATTCAATTATTGTTCTCTTTTGCTCTGTCCTGTCACACGCCGATGCTTTCGTTCTCTTTTTCTTACATTCTAGCGCCACCTAGAGACATACTACAGACTACAGCGCTTGAAAGACATGCTTTCATACCAGCATGCTACATTACTGAGGGAAAAAGTTCAAAGACAAAGACAAGAGATGAAGCAACATGATTCCAAACTTAGAGAAGGACATAAAGAACAGGTACACCCTCCTGGAATCAATGACTAATTATAACTAATTTGTCTTCATTAAAGAGAGCAAAACACCAGCATAGTGGTACTGAATCTCTCCAGTAGACGGGAGTGCTGAGAAAACTTTCAGAGGAAGTGTTGCAGTGCTTTCTGTTGGATCTCTTAATATTTAAGGAAGCATTTTTCCTGTTTTGCTGATAATTTTTTTTAAGTTGGTAAGGGAGACCAGGGATAGTCGTTAAGGAAACATTGATTAAAGTAGCTTTATTCACAGCCCTTAAAGTCTCCCTTACAAACAAGGTGACCTTCTAAACTAGATCTAGTTATTTAGCCAGTCTAGTTAAATTGAAGCTCTATTCTCTCTTTGTTCATGGTTATTATTGTGAATGTTGTTTAGAGGTGTATATTGTAAACCAAACTCACAAGTCAGCCTCAAACTTCCTGTAATGTCCAAGATAAGCTTGTGGACATCCACCCAACACGTATACAAACACATATCCATACAGCACCTTCTGTAGAGTAACAAACACATCTTCCACATCAGTGGGATAGCCATTAACACTTCAAATAAAGTTGACCGTTTCCTTTCACTCGATCAGAGCTTGAGAGGAAGTCTCTGTGCTGAAATATTCATGACAGTGTTCCACTGCAGCCTTACCAGCAACTGCATCGGCAATTATACAAGTACACACTTCCACTTAGTGTATATCCCTGAAAAATGTGTTGTCCTAACCTTGCTAAACTCCAAAAGGAAAGGAAAAATCACCTGTGAGCCCTCTTTAATATCTCAGTTGTTTTACTAGAACAGCGCTGAGATGTAAAATGAGATCAAAATGAGATATTTACCCACTAGTGTTATCACAAGTGTCTTCCTGTAGAGTTCAGAAGAAATCTAACAAGTATAGACTGTCAGTTCCAAATTTGCCAAGACAACGAAAAAAGTAGTGCAAAAGTCAGATGATTCGTAGCAATTCTACGGCAATAACAAAGAACTGGTGACATGAGGGCCTCATTCTGTCGGCCAATAAAGTACTCCATAGAACGACGGTAAGCACTTTAGTTTTAATGGGGTTCTCGCTTAATTGGCGATTAACGCTCAAAGCCTTGATTTAGCGACATGCATACAACTTACAATAATGCAGTTTTAATAAGCTACTGATAAAGCAAAATTAATGCCTTAGTCTGCCATGACAGATTTTGATACTTAGATCTAATCAACTAGCCCTAACAACCATAACACTAACACTTATGAACTATTTATAGAGTTATAGTTGGCCGGTGTGAGAATTGGGTCCTGTAAACAAAGTGTGACCATTGTTGGGGAAAGTTACTTTTAGAAGTAATGCATTGCAATATTGCGTTAAAAGTTACTAATTGCGTTACTTAGTTGCTCTTTGTGGAAAGTATCGCATTACATTACTTTTGCATTACTTTTTTTGGGTCTGGACGTTGGCCTCTGATGGTTTGTTTAATAAACAAAAGGCTCTAAAGTTATATTTTTGGCAACTCTGGTACATCCCCTTTCACAACAAAAGTGAATTATTATGGCCGCGGCTGAAGGACGTGCTCCACACCTCATCATGATTTCTCTCAACGCCTGGAGCACTGTTGCCCTGGACTTCGTGGCACAGGGAGATGTGGGTGTCTAGGAATGCCGAATGGGAAACACAAAGGACATATTGCGCGTTAAGTGTAATGCGTCACCCCCAACACTGAGTGTGACCACTCTTACTGTATGTTAAAAATTGTCTCTTTGTGTATTTTTATTCCTCCTAAAACAAAGCAAATCCTCTCCAAAAAAAATTCCTCTGGTCTTTCTGAAGTGAATTTAGGCTACATGTACAAAACAGCATTAAATGTAAAGGGCAAGCATCTCTTCAGCAAAAATGAATCTAGATGTCCATGCAATGTCGATTGCGATGTAGTGTAACTCTTTGCAGGACAGTAGATGTGTCTCCCACTGACACTTTGAAGTGGTACTGAAGTCCGGAGGATTGAGGAAGCCTGTCGTTGTAATATGGGGGAAGCAGTTGGTGTGGACTTGCGATTGACTTTGATTTTTGGCCGTCTGGGTTGAAGACAATAATAGGTAGAGACTGGGGGCTAAGGATGTGGGGGAGGGGTCTTTGGCTGATCAATCTCCTCCTATAAAACCAAGTCTTCTTCAGCGGGCTGTAATTGTGTCCTCTAATGACCAGCACTGGAGGGGAGGACAAAGGTTGAGCTATAAAGGACTTTATGGGCTGCCAGACGAGACCCGTTGTGTGGTTAACATAGTCAATGGCGCGGTCACGGTAGGAGGACTACCGATAATGGCCACAGCTGGCTTGGTGTTGGGCCTCAGCCTAGCAGAGACGCAGCAGTGGCACATAAATAGCACCTTTATGCCAGACACTTCAATGATGTTGTTAATCCGAGCGGTTCAGGCGCACAGGAAAGCAGCATGCTACACCGTGCGACAGTAGCGAGGGAGCCGGAATTGGTCTCTGTTGCAGTTAATGGCTTCCTGTGGTTGCATGTTTACTTCTCATTCATTTTGTACGCTGGGGGTTCCCAGCCATACTAAGACAGTGGGCCTTGCGGGACCCTCAGAATGGAAAGAAAAACCTCAAGAGAGATCTCAAATATTTTGAGATCTGAACTGTTCCTCAATGTTTCAAGCTATGCCTTGATATGTCGAGCAATCAATAGTTAGAGATCCTCTTTGCATCCTCAGTTTATTCCTTCTGTCACAGAAGCTTGTGACCAAGTTCGCAGGGTCACTCCACTAAGAGAGAGGCACAACCCTCACGACTACCACGATGAGTGCATCCCACGCCACCCACGCGCCCAGGCCCGTACTGTGAAGGTCAAGTAAGACTAAGGCACGGAGGGTGCCACTCTACTGTAGAATCAAACCCCCGAAACAACAAACTACCTGGTGGAGGAACCGGAAATTACATGGGACACGCAGCTGGTTGGCGCGTGTCACGCTCCGTTGATATGTAAGGACTTTCTGTGATTCGTAAAAGAAAGAACAGGGCACGAGACATGTAGTAATCATCTATAATCTGGCCTACAGGAGCTTCTGGACCTGCAGGAAAGGATCTGAAACGACGCGGGTTTCTTCAGGCCGCAGGGAACGAGGAGGTGTTGCAGGGCAGCTAGGAAGGGAGGACCAGAAACAAAAACGAAGCACATGTAAAACTGAGAAGCAACACCTACACGCAAGGAGTGAGCGCTGATTGCTATGAGCACAGTGCTGTTTTTAGACTAATCAGCTATCAATTACGAAGGATATAGAGAGAACTGTGTTTAAGAGCATCACAAACGTTGAAAAAGTCCGTGTGCCCTGGTTGTGTCATTAGAAGGTTTGTGTAGTTTGTATGTTGGTGTGAAGATGTGTTAATATTAATAAATTCATATATATGTGCTAATGTTACATAAATGCAACTCAACAGAAATATTCACAATATTTTTCCTACAGTGTATTTTACTTCTTTTTGAGGAGAGAGAGAGAAGAGGCGGAGATGAGGACAGCCAAGAGTTAGTGGCGATGAATCGACTCGACTTGGCAGCGGGCCTAAACGATAGAAAGAGAGTACAGAATGTGAAGACTGCAGTTCAAGTAGGAAGAAAATCAGAAGTTAAACCAACTACTCTACACACATTTTTGTCACATGACTTTTACTACATGAGATTTAACATCTGGAATATTGTGGTTGACATTTGCTAAGATCAAGCCTGGCCAACGTTGGTCATGTTCATGCTGGCAGAACGACTAGCACGAGTAAGTCCCAGCTCAGCTGTTACTCTTAGGACCTGCGACGACAGAAAAGCATGGGTCTCTCCCGAAACTTCGACTCAACACATGTGACTGAGGCAGACACCTTCCAACAGCAGCAGGCACAAAACTGTAAGTTTGGATGCCCATTCAATCGGTCACCAAGGCAGACTGAATGTTACGCCTGTGTGAAATTTCAGCGCATGTAAAGAGCGGACTGCGCCGTTTCTGGCCAAAAAAAGCACACTGTCAGGTTACATTGGTTTAGTTAAAGGCAAATGCAAAAAAAGGGAGAAAAAAAAAGCACTTAATTTAGCCTGTGTACAAATGCTGCCGGGGATTGAACCACGGTCACGGAAGAATGTCCTTTCTAACGTGCTGTTTGGCCCTGCTGGCAATAAGCAAAAATCACACTAGTTGATGGAAGCGACGCAGATTGAGAAAGAGAGAATTGACAGATTGTGTGCAGCGTAGCTCAACGGATGTAAGCAGTAGGAGAAAGCTTCTTGCCGACCAACAGGACCCCTGCCCTCGCAGTGGGGACGGGGAGAAATTCTCCTTCAGTACAGCACAGGTCAGGACAAACCATCACCCAGGGGAGAAGTCAATTATTATCACACACAAAAAGAGATGGACTAAAATTTGGACTGGATGTCACATGTGTGGAGGTCAGGGAATGCGTTAGAAATGCTGAGTTTGGAAAGTAGCTCTCTCGGGACCTTAATGGAAACAACCCAGGTGGTCACAGAATAAGAGAAAAAGTCTCTTCTCTCTTCTCTCTCTCTCTCTCTCTCTCTCTCTCTCCTCGCTCATTCTCTCTTAATCTATCTATCTATCTATCTAGATAGAGAGGTAGATAGAGAGGGAGAAAGATAGATAGATAGATCAGTCGCAAGTGTCTGTCTAGTGCAGGGATCCTCAAATCTGGCCCACTAGATCCACTTTCCTGCAGAGTTCAGTTCTAACCTTAATCAAACACACCTGAACAAAAGCTAATCAAGGTCTTCAGGATACATTAGAACAATCACAGGTAGGTGAGTTTATCAGGGTTGGAGTAAAAATCTGCAGCGCAATTGGCCCTCCAGGGCAAGATTTGAGGAACCCTGGTCTAGCGAGTGATCTAGCTAGCAACCACCCAGAACAACATAAGGAGAAGAATATCTCAGATAAGCTGAAGTTTTAGATTAGTCTCCTAAGGAAATTATCTTAGAAATCTTATATTTTTGTATCCTGTAGATTTTCAACAATATCTCAAACATGGTCAGGTTTGCCAAGTCAGTTATTGAGTGTTTTCAATATGAAATCAAACATTTCTCAACACATTCTTCCAAGACTAAATTATCTGAGCTGTACTAATCACCAACATTTGTCTCATTTGTTTCTATCTGAATTTCATTTGAACTGAGAACTCTGTAACATCTTCTGAGCAATGAAAGAGCAACCTCTGAGCAATAAGGTTTTCCCCTGGGACACTGTTACTAAGTTCTCTGTGGTTGGCTGGTTACAGCTTGTCAAACTTCACAGACACAATAATCACAGCTGAGCCCAGAAATAGATATATTTGAGATCTATAAATTACACACTTGAGTCTATTTCTTTTTATATTTACCTCCGATTGTCTGGTTTCTATGAGAGATACTGAGTCACAATATCTATCTGCCATGTTGAATTTCACACCTTTTTATTTTCAGGGTGGACAGTCAAATCTGTCTGAGGAACATTGCTCCATCATCACACAGTTGAAAGGAGAAATATACGGAACAAACTGTTCACACATCTTTGTCCACTTACACACCCAAGTTTATTATTATTATTATTTTCCCCAGAATATTTATTTTGTACCCAACGTTAGTGGGCTCTTCCCATAGCTAAAACCACTCATCGACATAATCTTAATTTCCTACACAAATGAATTTTACTCTCATTCTCTCTGCCGGTGTACAGGCTTGTTACATGTCTGTTAGTTGCAACACAGTGCTGTGAGGAAACACTGTCCTACACTGCAGCGCTCTGGAGGGCTAGTTTTCACCCAGCAGACAAAGTGTGTCCTCACCCGGGTGTGCAGTGTTATCAGGTGTGAGCTGGGCTGTGTCTGAGGCTCTTCTTGAGAAGTAGCACATCATTAGGAATATATTAACAACCATACGCTCACTCTATTGGTTGCTCTCACGTATCGCTCAGGCTTGGCCATGTTGCAAAGTGGGAAGAAGGTGGAGATCTATCTCAATCAGAGAAAAGTAGAAAAGCAAAGTCTTGTCAAGGCATTGTGTTCATTGTGTCCATTCTCAATAACACAAACTTAAAAGAACAGTTCACCCCAAAAACTGTTAAAGCACTTCTCACCTTATGTTGTTCCAACAACCTGTATGAATTCTTCTCGTGTGGAACACACAAAAAAGTAGTTGTAAAAACAAGTCTCATTGGCTTTTTGTACATGCAATTGTGAAAAGTCATAGGGTCAGACTTTAATGGGTAAAACAATGAACACTTTCGTAAAAAATGTTATATTTTTTTCTGAGAAAAGAATGGCACAGGTTTGGAATGAACGAGGGAGAAGTTAGGAAATTAATACTGCAGTTGAGAGTAGTTCAACCCAACCTGCTAGTCTAACTTAGAAACTAAATAATCAAATGATAAAGATGTTGTCTGTTTGTAATGTCGGGCAACACTTTGTCTTTAAGAACAGTATCAATATAACTAGTTACTTTTAGCATGCTTATTATCATGCATGTTGGTTGTTTATTAGTACTTATAAAGCACATAGTAATTAAAGACGTATTCTGCATGACTATATTTTAGATCCCTTAATCTTACCCAATACCTAAACTTAACAACTACCTTATTAACTATTAATAATCAGCAAATTAGAAGGTTATTGAGGGAAAACTCTTAGTTATAGTGAATATGCGTTCCCTAATCTAAAGTGTTACTGTAAGTCTACTTTTCTTACACAGATGCCCAGTCTCACTAAGAGGGAATGAAGGAGTGAACACTTTCCAACAGCAGGGCAAACAGAGCTGGGGACAAGACGAAACTGAGCTCATGTTTCCTGAGGTAAGTGTCAAACCACAGTGTCTCTGAACTCAGTAAGCAACACAGGGAGGCAAACACACCTCCAGCAGTCTCACACACAAACATACATAACCCTCACATTCACCTACACTTATATAGACAAGTGACTTATAAGGGAACTTCTAAAATAAGAATTCATATTGTAAAAATAATTCTAATTAAAAAAAGGGGAGAAAAAAAGATTTCAGTTATAACTAAAAGGCCTTTATAAGAAACGTTTTAAGCACCAAAAATCTTTACAGTGTTTGCTTGACAGCACTGATTTCATTATTTAATGTTCTGATTATATGGTATGTTCTAAATACTTCAAGTAACTTCTACACTGCTCAGTGTAGTTGTGAATGGTCTACTTTCTGTTTACATTCTGAATTCATCTATTTTTCAACTTTTGTAACCTCTGAAGAACTATATAGCTATTTCACTAGTTTGTAATATAATCCATTCCGCTTCGGTCCGCTCTGAGTGGTGCTTGAACCAATGACAGCCAGTATGGGAGTCAGATGCACTAAGGAAGCAGTCTCTAGCATTAGTTGCTAGTGCACCTCTTGAACCTGGGCATATGAGGATTACCTGCACAAAAGAGAAGCCATGAGCTACCGATCAGGTCAAAGACAATTGACATTAAACACAAAATGAGATTAACGCACAACCTTTCACTCTCTCATATGGCTGACACCCAGAGGTGAAAAATGTGACAATGTCTGGCATCTTATTTAAATGTATATTAATTTATGAGGTTACCAGCACAACTCTCTTGTATCAGCTCGGCCTTCATTACACTCATGCATCTAAACCTCTCATCTGGGTCATGGCACCACTGTAAATGGTTCTACTTCCAATTGACGATTGCCAGCATGGGAGTTGGGCACACTAACAACAACACTAATGACTGCTGATTTTTTTTAGCGTCAGTCGCTAGTGCACCTCTTGAATAGGGGGGTGAGTGTTACCTGCACAATCTTGTACCAGCTGGCCTGTTATACTCACACCTCTAAACCTCACTCTCATACGGGTCACGGCACCACTGTAACCGGTTCTGCTTGGGGAACAAACTGATTATTGCCAGCATGGGAGTTGGGCACACTAACAACAGCACTAAAGACTGTAGATTTTTTAGTGTCAGTCGCTAGTGCACCTCTTGAATAGGGGGGTGAGTGTTACCTGCACAATCTTGTACCAGCTGGCCTGTTATACTCACACCTCTAAACCTCACTCTCATCCGGATCACGGCACCACTGTAACCGGTTCTGCTTGGGGAACAAACTGATTATTGCCAGCATGGGAGTTGGGCACACTAACGACCGCACTAAAGACTGTAGATTTTTTAGTGTCAGTCGCTAGTGCACCTCTTGAACCGGGAAGTGAGGGTTACCTGCACAATCTTGTACCAGCTGGCCTGTTATACTCACACCTCTAAACCTCACTCTCATCCGGGTCACGGCACCACTGTAACGCGTTCTACATGGGGAACAAATTGATTATTGCCAGCATGAGAGTTCGACACACTAACAATGGTGTTAATGACCACAGCCTTCTAGTGACATCTGCTCACCTCAAAGATCCAATAAAGAAACTATATAAAAGTGTTGGACTGTCAAGTCTAGAATGTAATGCATTGCTGAAAGTCTAAAGGTAAGAAAATTAAAAGCTTAAAAATTTGTAGAAGACTTAATTAATTGGAATATTTTTAATAGATGCTAAACATACTCAACTCAAGTGAACATTGCTTCAGTAGAACTCTTTAGGATATTTGAAGTCCATTTTGGTAGAAAAAAAGCCAAACAGGCTGAAGGACTGGTGGATGTTATTTAACTGAAAACTATAGTAAAACTATAGATGTCACAACTTGTAGTCAGACACGCACAAAGACGAAGAGGAAGAATCAAAAGTCTTTCATCTTAATCAGGAACACAGAATTAGCTTACTCACACAGAGTCATAGTGTAGACGAGGAATGATTAACTTAACTAGGTCACTATGGCAACAAACTCAGGCAGGGAAAAAGTACAAACAGAAAAATAGAGTCCAATTGAATATATCTGTGACAATAGAGTTGTTTGCAGTCAAACATTTTTTACTGAAAATCTTGGGGATATTATGGATTTTTGCTTGCCTGCTATATGAAAACTGGTGTTAAAGTAGTTGACTGCAAGACACCAGTCGTTGCCAGATTCCAGACCGCATGGAGGTGAGAGAGGAGGATGAAGAGAACGAGCAGTGAAGCTGAGATGAGAGTCAAACCTGTAGAAAGACACGATTGGTTCGTTTTTCTCACACCTCCCTGTCATTGTGGACGTGTGCAAACAGAGCATGGGTTTGGAGGAGGGAGTGGGATGGCAAACATTGGGCAGACGGAGTTGGGAAGAGCCAGCAGTCAGGAGTATTACTTAGCCCTGAGTCCCACTTACAGCTGCAACACACAAGAAAACAGTCAGATCCACATTGGAGACAGGTACTAAACATATATGACGTGGACAGACACTGCAAGTATAGGCCTTTAGAAAATATCCAAACATCTCTCAATTACACTTGAAGATATATCTTCTCTCAATTACACTTGCATGAGAAAATGTTTCCGTTTTACACATATTAGCCTTTGAGCTGAATACTTTACTGTTAAAGAATAAGTCTTTCAGGTAACACTTGATTTAAAGGATCAATTCTCACTATTAACCAGTGCTTATTAGCATGTATATTACTAGCATATTGGCTGTTTAGTACTTATAAAGCACATGTTAATGCCTTATACTGCATGATCATATTTTAAGATCCCTTAATCCTACCCCTTACCTAAACTTAACAACTACCCTACTAAATATTAATAAGCAGCAAATTAAGAGATTATTGAGGGAAAACTCTTAGTTAAAAGTGAATATGTGTTAAAGTCTCACCGTATTTAATTTTTTAAAGCAAAACATTTCATCTGACCGATAGCTGGGAGACATAAAACATATTTTCACTTGGGTAAGTAAACACTGTTACGTATCCGGTCCATGAACTTCCGTCTGCTAGCCATCAGAGGTCACCCTTTTCATTTTCATTGACTCTCGCACTACACACTGTTGCATATCACCCCGGATTACATATCCCATCACCAGTGCAAAAAACTTGATTTTTGGGGGGCCCAACACAGAACTGATTGCACACAGCTGTCATCAATTACACATTCACTATATAACACTCACTCAAACAACCATTCTCGGCCGAGTATTGTTTAGCGTGTATCGTTTTGATAGCTACTCTACAGAGCCCTCGTTAGCTTCCTAGCCTAGCCTAGTCTTGCCTTGTCTGTTTTCTCGGTTTCTGATCTTTGCCTGTTTTCCTGGATTTATCCCTTTAGTCTTGCCCTTTTGATTCTGTTCGCCGTTCGTTGACCTTCGCTAGCCCTAGAATTATTCTTGTGTCTTGCCCGCCATATACCTGTTTGCCACTGTTCGACCCTGCCTATGTTTCTGACCTCCTCTGCTTTAATAAAGCTTGCACATGGATCCGCATGTCTCACGTCTCGTCAGCCCCGTAACAAACACCCAGAACACCCCAGCAAATATTTTAAATATATTTTAGCATTGAAAAAAGTTTGAAAAATATTTTTCATTGACTGCCCTGTTTTTATTTTTATATATTATTTACCATATATTTAAAAGTTTTTTTGCCCAGGGAGAGGAAAAAAAGTTTGTGGGATAGCCAATTTTGGACTGAAATAGTTAAAGCATGTTAAATCTGTCATGACTTCTTATGTAAACAGTTTGGTGTGATCTAACATCATTCTCACTTCATTCTACAGGGTTTTTACACAGTGTTACACCTGTTCCCCACTCACATTACAGTGTGCTTGCATATAAACAGGGCTTTACCACTGCAGTTGTTGCTGTTGTGCAGAAGCTGTAGAGGTGAGGCCCACCTAACACCATTCATATAGTGACGTGCGAATACGCACCTACAGTATATCAACAGTTCAGCTGTCTCAGATGGCTCCCTCACTCACACCCTGTCACCTCAGGGTGGGAGCCGACACACTGCGTGGCCTGAAAGATTGTGAGGTGCACAGAGTAACACAGCAACTGTGAGAGATGACACTAGTGCTATCACCTCTGTCTTCTGACTGATACATCCCACTGTCATGATATAACCCATGGAAGTGACAAATAATCACCAATTAAGGAATACACAAAACACTGTTCACACCCTTCTTATGTTGCATAATTCTATGTAACGTCAAGGGAACAACACATAGGGGAAGTCGTGGCCTAATGGTGAGAGAGTCGGACTCGTAACCCAAAGGTTGCGGGTTCGAGTCTCATACCGGCAGGGATTGTAGGTGGGGGGAGTGAATGTACAGCGCTCTCTCCCACCTTCAATACCACGACTGAGGTGCCCTTGAGCAAGGCACCGAACCCCCAACTGCTCCCCGGGCGCCGCAGCATAAATGGCTGCCCACTGCTCTGGGTGTGTGTGTGTTCACTGCTGTGTGTGTGCACTTTGGATGGGTTAAATGCAGAGCACTAATTCCAAGTATGGGTCACCATACTTGGCCATGTCACTTCACTTCACTTCACTTCATTCCATAAGGGAAAAAATATGTATAATATAATGTACCAAATATGTTGATCCCCTTCCTAAAATATAAAAGCTGTTATATACATGCAGTACATTTTGTCTTTATAGGTTTTCACTCGGGAGCTCAAAGTGCCTACATTTTCCAGTCTGCGGTCCACCTTCCTGGAAGAAGTCAGCTCCAAGATGCTTCTTATGGTACCTTTAGGACATTTTATCATCCTACGTTCACATTAATTCAATTAATTTAGCAGAGACCTTTATCTAAAGCTCTCCAGAGGGAAACCGATACAAGTAGTGCTACCAGTTGCACATGTTTGGATTATGTGTTCATGAAATGGTGAATCTGAAGTTTTGTCATGAGATGAATGCTTTTTCTTGAAAGAAGGGTTTGGTTTTGTATTTTCAGAACTGTTGTTATTTTTATCATAACAGAGAAGCTATGAGCCACCGATCTGGTCAAAGACCATTGACATTAAACACAAAACGAGATTAATGCACAACCTCTCGCTCTCTCATATGGCTGACACTCAGAGGTGAATAATTTGACAATGTCTGGAATCTAATTAAAATGAATGGAAAATTTATATTAATAATATATCTCTTTAGAATTATGGCAAAAAATGGACTCGGTCTGCAATGCACCGATGGGTTCAGCATTAAAGAATTGGTGAGTGACACACAACACACTCTTCTTCAGCTCTGAAAACTTGAACTACTTTAAGTGAAGGAGTAGTTTACCCAAATTGACGTTTATTGACCCTCTTGTTGTTTGGACACCATTGTGTTTTCCTTCATCATGAATCTCAAAGAAGATTTCAAAGAGAATGTCCCAGTTTTGGTTTTCCGTCCAGCTGTATAGTGTAGTGTATGATGATTTATTGTCAAATGTGAGAAAAACAACATAAAAGTATCATAAAAGTAAAAGTAGTCTGCAAGATCAATGTGCTATATTCAAGGTATCCTGAAATCAAACATTATGTTTTTTGAGGAGTTTAGACTCATGCTGTTGACTAATGATCTCCCACTCTACCAAAGTTTTGTTCTCTTCAGAAAGTATGCCTTAAAATCATGACAAAATATTTCTTTTTGGGTCACCTACTCCTTTATAATGTGCTTTTATAGATCATTTATTATTCAGCAATCCACTCTCATTTATTTTGAGGAGATGGAGCATGATTGTCCCCACAGCATCCAAACTCAGAAGTCCAGATATCCCACAGAGCCTGACTTTACGCACCTGAGTGATAAAGGAACGTCCGAGAGCCCAGAATCCTTCACTGAGAGTCCAAATATTCATTTCTCACCAAGGTTAGGAATTACTGTGAATGAAAGCGCTAAGGAACGTGTCAATCTTTTTGCTTTCAAACTTGATCATTTTTCATTCATACATGCAGTCTGCGTCCGGCTGGAAAAAGCACAGATGAATCCCCGTCTAGTTCTGCTAAAGACACTCAATCATCATATACAGACATGCCTCTATGCATAGCTGACATCTATACTAGTCGTGCTGTTGAGGTACTGTATGTGTTGTGAACACCATATTGTTTCTATGATAAAATAGATACAAACAAACCAACTACACAATAATATAATAATGATAATAATTCAAAATTAGATTTCTTCGACACTTAACTGCAGTTTTACTTTGTTTCAGGTGGAAAACGCTGATGTGAAGATGTGGTCAAATTATACATAGAGGACTGGTGTTGATTTGTCACTTTTTCAATAAACTTTCAGAATAAATGTGCAAAGACTTGTACTTTTAGGGACACCTTCTTTACCCCTAAAGGGTGCTTATTACTTTAGAGTTGTAATCGTACTCTTAGTACTATTATGAACCATTTAGGGGTAAATACTGTACAAAGGTGTCCTTTTGTACCCTCTTTTTTTCTGAGAGTGTAGGTCCAGGATGCTGTTAGTTAATGGAGAGGAAAGAAGAGACGTCCTGCTTAACTCATAAATGCATTTTATTTTAATCACATTGTTTAATTTACTGTGTATTTAGTCAATAAATACCATTAAAAATAATTTCAGAAAGGTTTTGTTGTTCCTATAAAATCATAAACATTTTTACCCGAAGTTTTGTCGCCACGATGGCGCTATTTTATGAACACCCATTGACCTGAAACGCATCCAGTCGGACGGCGTTTCCTCCGCTCTTGACACCTCTGGCGAAAGATTCCCACCGGCTTTAAACTCATAAACATAATCAACACCTAGCCATGGACTTGCATTACACCCCTTGAGAATCAATATTCTTTTTTTTGGGGGGGGGATAAATGAAAAAAAATTAAGATATTTAATAATTTTTTACAATGCAATTAAAAAAAACGAGTCTACTTGATAGATAATAATATTTTTATTTATTTATTTATTTTTGCATTTCTCCAGTGGATAACATATTGCATCTTTCACACATTCATACTGTAGTTTGAATTTAAAGTCTTAACAGTTAAATAAAGGAGCTTTTTAAGTATGAAGACTTAAGGGGAAAAAAAAATTAATGTAAATAATAGATTATGTAAATAAACATACATTTTCCAAAATTGAAACCTATAATTTGGCATGCTATTTTTATTACGTTTTTTTGTAAGGAGGAAATATATTCAAATTTAAATGGCCGATGTGGACTAGCATAGGTGTAAATATTACACTTCGCCTCCTGGATCACTGAACCAATAACTGGACAGCTCGCACATCAAAGCGGAGATCAGCCAATCAGAGCATTCCTGAGCCAAGCATGGGGAAAGTTTTATATTGGGAGTATTAATTGGATGCATCTCTTCTAGTCTTAGGCCATGTCGACTGGAGAGCTCAGCGTAGTTTTGGATATATATATATATATATATCTATATATATAATACATATATAGATATATATATATATATATTTTGTTTCTGTTGGAACCACTTAGATAGCAGAAATGGCATTGGGCCAGTGACTGTTCGGAAAAGAGCGTCCAGTATCGGGTGGATCATTTATTAACTGCGGTAGAGAATGAGCTTCAAGCTGGCAGTGAGAAAGGAGATCCAACAGAAAGGGACCTTAAAGTCAGTTTGGATGAAAACGAACTTTGGCAGAAGTTCAAAGAACTGACCAATGAAATGATAGTGACCAAGAATGGCAGGTATTTTTATTTATTTATTTATTTTTTAGCATTTTTCTACAAACAAACTTCTTTTCGCGCACAGAAGAAAATATATGTTTAGTAATGAAAGCAGTAGAATTCAAAAAAGTAAAAATGTGCTGTAATTAACCTTTGCTTCTTGCTTTGACTGTCATATCAAATAATATTTATAAAATAAATTAATTTACGTTGAACCACATTTGTCAACATTTTAAGGCTTCTAGACATTTTTTTCAGCGTACAAACGTGTTTGTTTCAATTCCAATTCCATATAGCCTATAACAGCTCCAAATCCAGCTTTAAGTTCCAAACACGTATTTCCCCTTCCTTCCCTTACGAAAAAGAAGTTTATTCAAATGAGCTATTAGTATACTTCTTTTAAACTAAAAATAGGAAAGTATACTTTTAGTCTACTTTTATGTACTTCTCAGAAATATACTTAAAATGACATTTAAGTATACTTGACTTATACTTAGAAAAAGTCTAAATATATTGAGCTATACTTGTGCTCCTAGAATCCGTGTTTTCATTGTTATACTGTAGGGAACGCTAGTACACATCTTCTGTACAGAATTTCCAAAAAACAAAAGTGAAGAAGAAACCGAAACAACAGAGGCTTCCACATGGATTCATAACACCCGATCATCAGACATAAAAAGCATCAAAACTGTGTAACATTATGGAACAAAATGTCAACCAATGAAGAGGTAATAATAACTGTCAAGCTTTGGGGTGTTGATCGACTCTATCTACGTTTTGATTATCATTCTGAATCCAATTCATAGTCTTTTTTCAGCTTTTTGTTCAAAATGTTGTTTATTTCTTTATTTTTTATTTATGAAACTTATCCACATTCAAGTGTATAAAAAAGAATGCATGAAGCTAGAATAAAAATGTTTTTGTTTACAAGCAGATAAACTGTTCTTTCTTTTGGTGTTTTGTATGTTCAGATATTCATGTAACAAAATACAAATTAATACCTAAATAGGGACATACACTCTTAAAAATAAAGGTGCTTCAAAAGGGTTCTTCAGCGATGCCATAGAAGAAACATTTTGGGTTCCACAAAGAACCATTCAATCAAAAATTCTTTAAAGAACCATCTCTTTCTTACCTTTTTATAATCTAAGGTACCTTCTTTCGCCACAAGGAAAGCTTTTGTGAAACAGAAAGGTTCTTAAGATGTTAAAGGTTCTTTATGGAACCATTTAGACAAAAAGGTTTCTTCTACGGCATCGTGAAGCACCTTTATTTTTCAGAGTGTAGTAGTATACTTAAAGTATGATGTAAAGTTCACTTAAAGAAATCTTACGAGTATACTTGCAGTATAAAACTACTAAACTAGTAGTTTACTGAGACTATACTTCAAAGTGTACTAAAAATGCTACTACAAGTATTTAATTAGTAAAGTCTCAGTATACCTATAAGTTCACTTTTAGTATAGTTGCAGTGCAAACTAAACATTTTGATGTAAACTAGTTGTGTACTCAAAATTTACTACTGTTATACTTAAAGTATACTTTTATATACTAGAAGAAAGTGGGCCAATTTAGTCCCAAGGAGTATTGAAATAGTACACTTACAAGTATACTACTAGTACACTGATATTTGTATACTCCACCCCCCCTATACTTAAAGTATACTTAAAAATATACTTGAACTTTACTTAAGTATACTTACTAAAATAAACTTGAAGTATACTACTTTTTGGTAAGGGTTCTCATTCTGCTTTCAAGTGAATTAATTTTAGTGGAGTTGTTTCATTTATTTAAAAAGAAACGTGATGATGTCACTGTTTATTGTTGTGATCAGGCGCATGTTCCCGGTGCTGAAGGTGAATGTGTCCGGTCTGGATCCAAACGCCATGTACTCCTTCTTAATGGATTTCGTGGCAGCAGACAATCACAGGTGGAAGTATGTGAACGGTGAATGGGTACCGGGGGGCAAACCCGAGCCACAAGCGCCGAGCTGCGTCTACATCCATCCAGACTCGCCAAACTTCGGTGCGCACTGGATGAAAACCTCAGTCTCCTTCAGTAAAGTCAAACTTACCAACAAACTGAATGGAGGTGGTCAGGTTCGTGGACATTTTTGTTGCGAGAACAGCATTATGGTGTGTAAGCCAATCTAAAAGATGATGTGGAATGAAATGTAATCACCATTTTTTGTGCGTAATTCAGATGTATTGTTCATGATTTGATTTAAATGTCCAAATTTTACACCAGAGAAGATACTGAAATGTAAATCGAAAATATATGCCATTTATTCATAGATTATGCTGAACTCGCTGCACAAGTATGAGCCACGTGTCCATATAGTGCGCGTTGGTGGTCCACAAAGAATGATCACCACTCACTTGTTCCCCGAGACACAATTCATAGCAGTTACTGCCTACCAGAATGAAGAGGTACACTGTGATTTTATAAAGTTTGTCAACAAATGAACAAGGATATGGTGCATAATAACACTCTGAATAACATCCGTAATTTTGTTCTTTTAGATTACTTCTCTCAAAATTAAATACAATCCATTCGCCAAGGCCTTCCTGGATGCCAAAGACAGGTATGGTTCAAATAAATAAATAAATAAAAATAAAACATTTGAATAAACGTGTATTGTAAACGAATAAGGGGCCAGTTGTCACTTTTTACTCCAACTAAGATAGTTTATGTTTGAAAGAAACGTTTTGAATAGACACATTCTTTTATTGTTCGTAGTATAAAATAAAAATGTATAAAACACTTGCCCTGATATACAGTAATTGTAACAAATATATTGGGGATATGTTGGAATTTCACTTTGTAGGATGAATTTCAGTTATAAAAACAAACTTCTGTTTGCTGCACAGAAGAAAATATATTTTTAGTAATGAAAGCAGTAGAATTCAAAAAAGTACAAATGTGCTGTAATTAACTTTTGCTTCTTGCTTTGATTGTCAGATCAAATAATATTCATAAAAATGTCCTAGATGCTTGAACTAGGTGCTTTTAAACCAACAAAATAAGCATTTGTAACCAGTGTTGGGGGTAACGCATTACAAGTAACGCGAGTTACATAATCAGATTACTTTTTTCAAGTAACTAGTAAAGTAATGCATTACTTTTTAATTTACATGAGAATATCTGAGTTACTTTTTTCAAATAATAACGCAAGTTCTTTTCAATTTATTGATTGACAGAAAAAAATTCTCCTGTCCCCATGTTGAGAGAAATCAGAGATGTTACTGTAGTTCTAAAATAAATATGACTATGCATTAATTCATCTCACTCACAAAAAAAAAAACAGATTCAGTATTCCTCAAAATGATTAAAAATAATGCAACTCAGAATATGACGCAAACCTGCAATAATTAAATGTTGTATTTAATCCCATTCTATTAACCAATGTCTTTGCTTCTGACCTTCGATGATCCAGTTCAACTATACTAATAAGCAAAAATTACTCTAGACAAACATTTGTGTCTCTTTTTTTATTGCTGAAGTGTGTTGAAAGTTCTTCTTCTGCATTCTACTAAATTTCTTCCCTTCAGCCTGAGGCTTATTCCTTTCACTTTTGGTGTGAAAAGGCTTTTATATTTGCTATAAATAGAACTTATTATATTAAAAACAATCAAGTCCTGCTTATATTTAAAAAGTAATGCAAAAGTAAAGTAACGCATTACTTTCCATTAAAAAACTAAGTACGTAATTAATTACTTTTTTATGGAGTAACGCAATATTGTAAGGCATTACTTTTAAAAGTAACTTTCCCAAAACTGTTTGTAACGACTCAAACAACAAACCCAATTTCTCATGTGAAACACTGTTGAGGATTGTATGGTAAAAAAAAAAATATATATATACACTGTATATTGTAACGGGGTGAAGAATCACATGACAAGGAATTCTTAATAAATGCCCCGGAGGGTGGATTTATTAGTGAGGTGGGTGGTAGGGAGAATGGTCCAGGTAGGTGCTCCGGTGCCGTTGAGTGCTCTCTTCCGTCTTCCCAGTGTAGAGGGTCGGTGCAGTGCTCCTGTGGGACTGGTCGGTCACACGCTGCTGTCTGTGGGAGAACTGAGAGGGCGAGTTAGTGCTCAGTCTCATGGAGAAGTCTCCCATACGGCAGGGCTTGCGTGGCTTATGTGGCCGCCGCCTGATGAGCTGCAGCTGTGACCGATCAGCCTGTGTTGATGATGGCCAGGTGCTCCTCGCTTGTTTCCAGGGCGACGATGAGGCAGCTAGGCGCTCGTCACATATATACATCCAAATAAAAACCTTTTATTTTGGATGCGATTAACTGATTAATCGTTTGACAGCACTAGTAAATATATATTATGTAAGAAAATTTATTACTAATTTAAATTAATATTTAATTTATACTCTTTTTTGTTTTTCAGAAGTGATCATAAGGACATAATAGAGGATGTCAGTGAAAGTCAACAGTCTGGCTATTCTCAATGTAAGAGCAAATTTCAATTAATCATCACGATAATCATCAGTGTGATTCAGTTGGATTTAAGCTCTTTGTTATTAGAGCTGTTTTCACAATTCTTTATAAAATGATGACTGATCTCATCAAGCAGCAGTTGTGTATGTGCAGGAATTTCCCATTGACTCTCATTTTCCTGTTGGTCTAGTAAGTAGCTGGTTTCTGCCAGCCACAGGGTCTCTCTGCCCTTCTGCAAACCCTCACACACAGTTTGGCAGCCCGCTGTCTCTATCCTCATCCCATGGCTGTGAACGCTACTCTACTCTGAGAAGTCACCGGTCCACACCATACCCCAGCCCATACTCCCACCGGACGACCTCTCCCAGTAAGTTACCCTCTCACAGATCTTACAGTCACTCACATATGCAAATACTGTAAAACCACATAGTTTGATAGTTCATACTTTTTTTGTTGTTGTTGTACATCTTCCCCCTTCAGCTTGTGGTACAGTGTTTTTTTTGCTGTGAAATCTTTACTGTTTTTTTTATGTAAGAATAACTAATATTTGTGATCAAGATGAACCCTTACTGACCTGAAGCACATTGAGGTCACTTGATTATCCATAATTTTTGTTTTAAAGAAAAAATCATGTTAAAAGTATCAAATATGATACATCAAATATAGAGATAAGACCATTTTATTGAACACTGTCATCATGTATTGCATTGCATTATATATATATTTTCTCGACACAACAACTAGATTTTTGATCATAAAACTGAGCAACATCATCTTTGGGAGAAATAGAGTGACAACTGATTTTTGGACCTTATGGCACCTTTGGCTCTTTGCTTTCATTGAATGGAAAGGAGATATTGAAGATTCTGCTTAAGGTTTGGCCTTTAAGCTTGTTCCATGAGGGTTATAAATGAGAATCTTCTTTTTTGGGTGAACTGTTCCTTTAGTGAGCCACTCAAACAAGTTCTACTCACCGAGTGCCTGACATTCTTGCAGATTTTGAGTTTGAATTCATGCTCATAAACAGGGGAACTTTGGTGGTGGAATGCTGACCCGCACTGGCTTTTGAAGCCTCAGTCTGGTTTCTGTGTGACTGGATTCTTATTCTGTGTTGTTTGTATTGCAGATGGTTACTCTGACAGCTCCACTTGCCTGTCCATGCTGTCGTCTCATGATAACTGGTCCGGTCTGCAGATGTCCTCCCACTCCAGTGTGCTCCCGATGGGCCACAGCTCTCCACCAAACTCAAACACTAGGTGAGGCTCTTTTACCACATCACACACTTCCACTACAACTTTATTGGAACAAAAATGTTTTTATTTATAAGTAAGAAATTAACAACACACCACAGGAATTTCCTTAAGTCTTAAATGCTGTTTTCATTAAACAAGTCCCCTGCTGTCCCATTAGAAAAAAAATAAATAAAATAAAAATGAATAAAAATAAAAAAAACACCAGTAATCTCTTCTATAGTTTCAGAGGGGCTTGGAACAATATCTCAGTATGAATTCAAGCGTATCAAATTCATTCAAGACAAAATCTGAGTAATGTTATATAATGTATAAAGCTTTATTATTATTATTATTATCACTGTTAAAAGCCCAGGCAATCAATAATATAGTTGTGACTAATGTCTTGATTTCGGACCAATATTTAAAAGCAGAATGAAAAATGAAAATGAGAAAGGTTTGCTTTTTTAAATTTTATTTGATACATCAGGCTTTAATGGCTCATACAGTATGATATAGGAGAATATGAAGCTAAAACCATCATAAAAACATCATTTATTTGGGGGCCCAAACTGTATCATATTTGATGCTCATATTTAAAAAAACAAAAAAAGCATAAAAAAATAATGTATGGATATTTAAGTAAATCTACATTGATTCAGCCAGTAAGTTTGTTCATCTTGAAATATTACCAACAATAAAAAAAGTTAGTTTACTTTATAAAAAAAAAAAAAGAAATTGAAAAATTGAGGCCTTAGCAATTGTGAATAAACATACAGTAAGCTTTATAGGGTTAATACATTAATTTATAAAAGTTAAAAAAGCTCTAGTTAAAACTCTTTCTTCCTCTCAAGTTTTCTGTGGACACCCAAGCACACTCTTGCACACTCCTGTGTGTTTCTAGCTTGAAAACCCCTACTCTGATGAATACTATTTTCCGCCGGGTTAAATTCAAATTAACATGATGCTGTATAGCGCTGAAAGCTCATTATTGTTTGTTGTCCTGTATGCAGTCAGTACACCAGCCTGTGGTCCGTAGGGAGCTCACCTTTGACCTCAGTGTCTCAGACTGGAAGTATGAACAGCAGTCTGTGCTCCCAGTTCCTCCGGAGCTCTGCGGTCACTACAGCAGCCTGGGTCACCCGGCCACAGCGCCCTCTTCTGGCTTTCCTTTATATGACTCCACTGCTGTGCCTGAGGTGCACGAGGCTTCACAATATGACAGTTTAGCACATGTATGCCTTCCTACAGCCTGGACCCAAGTCACACCACCCTCCTTATAGGACATCCACCATACAGACTAAATTACAGCTTATCTATTATTGCTTTCATGCAATAGCTTTTGACACCAACTGTTTTTGCCGTAGAAATGACTCAAGAGTAACATACAAAATCGCTTCTATATATTATATTTATATTATAATATATATAATATAGATAAAAAGACAGATATGTGACATAACAAGTGTTATATGATTTTGTCATTACTATGTGGGGCTTTTAAATGTAACAAGTCATTGTTTTAAAGCATATTGCACAACAATTATTTATATATTTTCTGAAGTATACTGTATGTGTACAACTGAGCAGACAATCTTTTGTAAAAAGTGTAAATGTTAATATTTTTCATTTTTGAGTTGGAATTCAGAATGGGTAAAAATGCAAATGTGCTTTGCTTTATTAAAAGCATTTCTGTACATGTATTTAACAACTGTTATTTTTCTTGCTGCATGTTTAATTTAAATCAAACGTTTTTACAGAAACTCAGATTTTTACACAAAAAAAAAATTAAATGATGCTTTTTAAGAATTTTCGTTTTTTTCCATTGTATGTATAAAGTTTTCTTTTAAAAGCCTGTTTTTATCTTTTTTTATTAGAGCTATTTTTCTGTCCAAAAAAACAAACAAACAAATGGGACAAATATAGAACTAATATATAAAATACATGTAAATTAATACATACCATAGATGTATAAAATGTTTATATTAACATCAATATAGTCATGTTGTGTCCATTAAAACTAAATATTGAACCTATCTTTCTAAATAGCTTTATTTAAAACATCTCGTCTGTTCATAAGCGTGTATTGTGCATAATTTCAGCTTTAAACAAAGAGCTGAACAAGCAGTCCTTTTAAATGGATCTAGATCCTTCTTCAGAGATTGCACGTTTTTGTCTTTGTCTTTGCACATTTTCTTCCCCAGGACTTTTATAAGTGATTCTGCACCCAGTAAGTCAGCGCTGTGTTCTTCTCTCTCATGTGAAAATTCCACTCACTTAGGTGAGGAATTGCATCCATCTTCTGGCACTCCAGTCATTTAAAAGTGGGGCCAGAGGAAACATGAATGATTGCCAAGCCTTTCCAGTGTCAACATAGGAAAAATACTGAGGTCTCTAAGAACTAAAAAAGTTATTTTAATTTACACATCCATGAGAGGGCAATAATTAAATCAAGCTGATTACTTCTGTTCTCTCACTGTCTAAACAAATTATAGAGCAATCAGAATTATATTACGAGAAAGGCAGTAAAATAGTATTAGTAAAAACACAAACTAATGTGTTGTTCAGTTAAATATAATGATTGTAATGACATCTAATAAAATGAGTGCGATATGAATAATATAATGTAAGCTCTATTACAGTTAATGATAAATTGGTGTGCTTCTAATCTTTGTATTAATTATTCAGATTGTCCACAGGACAGCAAAAATATTCAGAAATGGCAAAACTAGTACAAACATGATTTCTTACATAAAATATTTTGTATTTACTAAGTGGTTGTTGTACATTTATTTATGTTCTTGACTAACAATCTCAAAGCAAGGCCTTTCTATAACTGACTGTAACAGCTTCAGTAAAAGATCAAGATCAATTGATACACTATATTTTGCTGCATTTTGTTGGTATATGGCGCATCCTCTAATGACACATCAATGTGAGTGGTGCCCAGTTATCATCTTGGAAATAAAAATATAATTTTACATTTTAATTAAATTTTGAGTAAACAAAAAATAATTTTGACAGGCCCTTATAATGAATAATGAGTCAAAGATAAGATAACAATATATATAAAGATTATAAAAATTTATAAATAAAAAATTATTTAAAGTCAGTGTACGGTTAGAATTTTATATAGGAAGTATAGGACTGAAGTCACAGTGTCTGGTTGTGGTGCCCGGGACTGGTCACTTAAGGGCGCGCTCCTGTTTTTGTGTTATATGTTGTGAACTCCATTTCCCATAGTCCCTTGTCTGTCATTCTGTCCGATCATTATCACCTGTTAGTCATTTACTCATTATCCCAGCTATATATACCTTGCTCACTCTGTCTGTCATTGTTGCTATTTTGTATTTGTCATCTCGTGTCTGATCTTATGTCTGAGTTGTCTATAGTTTACCATGTTATCTGTCCCTTGCGTTTTGGATTACCTTTTGCCACATTTTTGTTCCGTTTTGATTATTTGTTACTTTCAATAAACTGCACCTGGATCTACCTTGTCTCTCCTGGCATTCCGTGACATGAAGTCTGCACATACAAATGTTACATTGGAACTATCAACACATTTTTTGGTTTATGAATCAAAATTATTTTCTGTGGTAATCAACAGCTACAGATGCTGTTAATAAAATTTAATTTGTATTTAACCTGGAATATTCCTATAATTACTCCCCTTTGTTTACAACACCCCAAATGACTAATTTTAACACACGTAATTACGAAAGATACATCTTGAATGAGATGCATAGTTCTTTTTGATACACGTGTTCAACTGACTGACTGCATACTGATTTTATAAGGTCTCTCAAACTTTAACAGTAAAATCCAACATACTGAAGTTTTGCTGGAATGAAGACCAAGACAAGACAATCCTGCAATCAGTGGCAGTTGTAAACCACAGTAACGTGATCAAAATTCAACAAAAACATTGTTACAACGCTTTCATTTTGAATAAATTATATATAGCCTAAAGAAAGCGAGCAATGAACATTCACATTATCAAAGAACATTATCACTGACTTAAGTCTAGTGCGAGTTTAAGCACTCTCCAAAACAACAGAAAAAGCACTCATTATAATAAATGATTCTCTTACTTAATGCGAACATCTGCTCTTTGCTGTTTATGAGAGAATTCACAAGAGTGCAGAATTCAGTCTGCGGGTGCACTCACTTGTAACCCTTCCAATCTCGACTCGTTCATCCTCCGAGCGGCATACGAATCGGCGTTTCTGGCATGGGAAGCGGGGGCGCTAACAAGGACCCTATGACCGCAACCTCCGGCGTCAATCGCTAGTGCGCCTCGTGAGATCAGGGGACTAAAGTTTATATGCGCAGCTCTTACCACTGAACAAAACTCCTGCGTTTCAGCGATGACTCATCTGATCGCCTCTGATTGGCCGATACATTCATAAACTCAACAGAGTCCTATGTGATTGGTTGTAATGCGCAACGCAGCAAAAACGCGTAAAAAAATATGATGCAACATGAGCAGATCTAAATTTAATGCAGAAGTCAAAACTTTTCATTTAATTTTCACTTTATTCCCAATAGCCATAATCAATTCAGTTTAATTGTGTCGGGGCATTTTTGTCCAATTTGGCGCCATTAAGCCCACGCCCCTGTTTATATCCTACTCTTAGCCAGGGGAAGGCTAAAGGCCAAAGGAAACTTTGGTTCCCACTTCAGGAACTCGAGCTGCGTCGAAAAACGCTAAGGGAACGCCGTTCAGCTTGGACCACGCTCTGAATCGCATGTGTAATCAGTCCAATAGATGGGCGAGATGTCACAGGCGGGTGACGTAATGACCAGGAAGTATAAAAGCACGTGCGGTGAAACCGGCGTCAGCTTTCTATTATTCAGCAAGCGCTCTGTGTGTGTCAGTCTTATTTGGTGTTGTGCTCGTGGATTTCGCATATGGATCCGGTGGATGGAATGTCCCTATCTTCTTCCTCACCCACCAAATCCAGCGCCCGCTCTCAGGTTTCGGAAGCCAGGGTGCGGTTCTTTTCCCCCGGTGAGAGGGCCCGACGCTCCGTGTAGGTTGATGAGGGCGTGCGATGAGACTCGCAGTTGCACAAACATCCCTTACACAACATATTATGCTAATATTATGATCAGCTTTACTGTTAGGCAAGCTGTTTTACAGTCGCCAAAGCATTGATATCATACTATTATAAAAAGAAAAGGATCACTCCAGTCAGCTCTCGGAACGTAGGGGCTGATTGTCCTTCCCCCGCTGAAACGCTCTGCTCCCGCCAGGACGCTCCTAGGAGTGTGTCGTGCTTGCAAGCCGTGGTTGCAAACTAGCAGTTCCCGCTATTGCTGATCCACCGTGGTGCTTCAGATCGCAGCGATCGCACGTGATCTAGCGATGGTTTTTGGTAGACGTCTTGCCCTTTCCTTCGCGCCTGCACTCCCTAGATCCATCGCTCTCTCTCGGAAGCCCGCACTGCGGTTTATTCCCCCTTTGAGCGAGAGCTCGCTGCTGCGGCTATTTTTCTCCAATGAGATTGATATTGTTTGTGTGACCAAGTAGCTCGCGCGCTGCCGAGGCAACGCGTACATTACATCATTTTCGTCTTTTTGATGTTAATCGTATCACATTGAGGCAGTCAGCAGGGCTGCTGGTCGGAGCGTCCCACCTACCGTGTTCCAGCTTCCTCATCTCTGGGGGCGGTCACTTCTCTCGTACGTCGCTTAGTCTAGAGTCCCCAGTGCGCTCCCATACCGAGGCTTATAGCGTAAGGACTGTTCGCGGACCGTCATTCTCACATGGATAGTCTCTGTCTAAAACATCTGACGCCTAGCCTATAGGGCTTCTGAGGGCAGCCCGCGCTGGGGAAGAGCAATGTACACCTCAATTCACGGTGCCCGTCTCTCCTCAGTGCCCTCAGAAGATCGGTCTGCCAACCCTGCCGGTGTTCCAGGGCGCAGCGGTCTCCGGCGATCGCTTCTCTCAGTTACCGCCCAGAAACATAGCAGTGCTAAGCGGCTCGCGACCTCCACGGAGGTCTCTAAAGCAGCTAGTACGGCGCCCCCTGCCGGTTCGCCGCTTCAGGGCACCAAGCTAGCCGCTCTGATTACACCAGAGGTCAGTCTCGAGAGACTGATTTCCTTAGTATACTAACGTGTCTTGGTGGGTCCTGCACATTGTAGAGTGAGGCTATAGAATCCATTTCTCTTCCGCCTCTTTTCAATGTGATTATGCCCACGCTGGTGGGCCCCGAGCAGGTTCTGGTCATGGAACAAGAAGTAGTTATTCTTTTGAGGAAGGAGGCCATCGAGGTTGTCCCTCCTCATGTGAGGCAGTCCGGGTTTCTACAGTCGGTATTTCACCGTTCCGAGGAAGGATGGAGGGTGGCGTCCTATTTTAGATCTGCATCATTTGAACCACTCAGTCAGGTGACTGAAGTTCAGCACGCTCGCACTCAAACAAGTCGTGTCTTGGATCAAGTCAGAGGACTGGTTTGGCACAATCGATCTAAAAGATGCACATGTCTCCATCCTTCCTCATCACAGGAATTTCCTGACGATTGCTTTTGGGGGCAAAAGGTTACCAACACCGAGTTCTTCCTTTGGCCTTGCACTCTCACCCCACACTTTCACGACTCAACCACATCGACAATTGGCTGATATTAGCTCAATCAGAGTGGATGACAGTTCGACATCGAGATGTCATTCTCACCCACATGAGAGAGCTGGGGTTAAGACTAAAACGCCAAGAAAAGCGTGCTTTCTCCAGTACAGAGAACCACTTATCTGGGCGGTTTTGTCTTTTACACCGAGTATGCACTTATTCTCCTGCTCGGATTGAGTCAATCCTCGTCGCGAGAGTGAGAGAAGGCCGGTCACTCACTGTCAAGCAGTCCAGACTGCTGGGTCTGATGGCAGCTGCGTCCAACATAATACCTTTTGACTTTCTGTACATGAGACCCCTACAGTGGTGTCTCAAGACCAGGGGGTTCTCCCTGAGTTGAAACCCGCTTTGCATGTTCAAGGTCATGCGGCGGTGCCTACGTGTCTTAGACATGTGAAGGAAACCTTGGTACTTATGTCAGGGCCTGGTGCTAGGTGCTCCTGGTCGCCGCATATGCTAGCGACAGATGCATCTTTCACCGGTTGGGAGCAGTCATGAGTGGCCGCTCGGTCCGCGGCCTGTGGAGCGGCCACCATCTCACGTGGCGCATAAGTAGACTGGAGATGCTGGCCATGTTTCTAGCATTAAAACACTTTCTCCCAGACCTAAGAGACCGCCATGTGTTGGTGTGCACCGACAACACAGCAGTGGTCTCTTACATATGTGGGGGCAGACATCCTGTCGAGGCACGGGCCGAGCCAGGGGGAATGGATGCTTCACCCCGAAGTGGTGAAGCAGATATGGAGAGTTCTTGGCCAGGGTCAGGTGGAGCTGTTTGCGACTCAGGAGATATTGCATTGTCCCCTCTGGTTCTCTCTGACTCATCCAGCTCCACTGGGGCTGGATGCCATGGTACAGACGTGGCCGAGGCTTCGTCTATACACCTTTCCCCCGATTGTTCTACTCCCGGGAGTTCTGGAGAGAGTGCGCTGGAACGAGGTCAGTCGACTGCCAGTAGCCCCGTTCTGGCCGGGCCAAGTATGGTTCTTGGACCTGATTCCTCTCCTCGACGGCACTCCATGGGAGATTCCCTTCAGGAGAGATCTCCTCGCACAGGCGGAGGGCACGCCCCCGCCAGGAGCTGTGGGAGCTGTGGGTGTGGCCTCTGAGGAGGCACAACTCTTAACTTCCGGTCTCTCAACCGAGGTTCTTGAGACCATCCTCCATCCAGAGCTCACTCTATGAGGGACTGTACTACTTGGTGTGGAGACCGCCAGCTCGACCCAGCTAACTGCCCGTTTGGTACAGTTCTGGAGTTCCTGCAGGCCTATTTATCCGCAGGGTTAACCCGCACCACCCTAGAGGTCTTCGTGGCGGCCATTGCGGCCTACCCCGCCCCTCTCGGTGGCCATTCAGTGGGAAGACCGCTTCTTACACGTTTCCTCCGCGGTGCGCTGAGGCCAAGGTCTCCGGCCAGAGAAGCTTATGCTAAGTGGTGGATCAGGATGCTATTCCATAGCCTTGAGCCCTCTGATCTCCCCTCTCCTTCGGGGGTCAAGGCTCACTCCTCCAGAAGTTGGCCTTCGGGCAGCCCCCACCTACTTTAGCCATTCCTGGCTCCCTTTTCTCTCACCTTAGTTGTGCTCTTCTACACTAGGCAGGGATTTGCAAGTCTGGCGGCGTGGGCATTCTTGTTCCCGTAGCATTTTGACGCAGCTCGAGTTCCTGAAGGGGAACGTCTCCAGGTTACGTATGTAACCATGGTTCCCCGAAGGGAACGAGACTCTGCGTCTCAGGGCCATAATTCCGGCATCCATGCCAGCGCTTGCTTCACTCCTAGAAGCTGAAACCGGTTTCACCGCACGTGCTTTTATGCTTCCTGGTCGCTACGTCACCCCGCCCGTGACGTCTCGCCCATCCATTGGACTGATTACACATGTGATTCAGAGCGTGGTCACGCTGGAAGCATTCCCGTAGCGTTTCGACGCAGTGTCTCATTCCCTTCGGGGGACCATGGTTACATACGTAACCTGGAGACGTTTTTACGCGTATGCGAGGATCCGTGTACAGTGCAAGTCGCACATGTGCATTGACTTGGTTTTGCACTAATCAATTGTTCCAGAGTGACAACACTAGCCCAGGCCGAAAACAAAACTAAAGAGACGGAACAACAACAAAATAGTGGAGACTGCAACAACAACAGACGCCTGCATTGACAAGCACTCGTGTGCATGAGAGATATGTGCAACTTTAGTTTAAAAGAGTACAAACACGTTTTTATCGTATATACTTCATTATAAAAAAAATCATATATCAGTTTCTGTGAAGATATGTGCATTCCTACCAGGACATTCTTATCATTTAATAATGATAAACCGTGGTTTACTGGGAAACTCAAACAGAAATTCATGCCAAAGAGGATGCTTACAGAAGTGAGGATAAAATCTTGTATAACCAGGCTAGGAACAGACTAACAAAGGAGATCAGAGTGGCTAAAAAAAACTACTCAGAAAAGCTGAGAAAAGAGCTTTCAGCAAACGATCCGGCGTCAGTATGGACTGGTCTGAGGAAGACACCACCCCCACAGTCTGCGGAGAATCAACAACTGGCTGACGATCTGAATGTGTTTTACTGCAGATTTGATAAGGATAGTCTACCACCCCCCATCCGCTCTGATCTGCACTTCCCACCTTCACCTACCACCCCTGCAACCCCCCTACCTCCCTCCCCCACCGTTCAACCTGTGCTTAAGGTCTGTGTAGAGGATGTGAACCGGGTCTTCAGGAAGCAGAAATCTAGAAAAGCTTCAGACCCAGATGGTGTTTCACCTGCCTGTTTAAAAGTCTGTGCTGACCAACTGGCCCCCATCTTCACACAGATCTTCAACAGATCATTGAAGCTGTGTGAAGTTCCCTGCTGCTTTAAACGCTCCACCATCATTCCGGTTCCCAAAAAGCCCAAAATCACTGGACTTAACGACTACAGACCTGTCGCTCTCACATCTGTGGTCATGAAGTCACTTGAGAGACTCGCACTCGCACTGCAATGCAAGATTTTCATAAAATATAATAACTTGCCATTTCGGTTTGTTTCTCACCAAACCCTCAGTATACCTTCAGAATGCTTGGAATATACGCCACGAGATGCATAGGATTATTTTACTACAGATATGCATCCGCTTCACAAAACAAACAAACAACAACAACAACAACAAAAAAACTTAACAAGTCATGATTCTCTGCCATTAAATTGGAAGCACGAGTAGGCAGAGGCGGACAAAGCACTTAACTCCATTACTTGAGTGAAAGTACAGATACTGCTGGTCAAATATTACTCCATTACAAGTAGAAGTTGTAAAGACAGATTTTTACTTAGGTAAAAGTACAGAGGTACTTGCTTTTAAAAGTACTTAAGTAACAAAAGTAAATTTCCCTTTTTATGTCAATGCACTGTTTTATTGTTGTACGTAGTACTTGCAATATTTCTGAAGCAACTTAGAATGCATTACACCTGCTGAATACACTGACTAGCTTGTAGTATATTTGGAATAAAGAGCTTTTAGAATGTTAAACCTAAAAAAAACTAAACAAAAAACATTATTGAACACCCCTACCCACCCCCACAAAAGCAGTATGGTAGTGATCTCACACAGCTCTGACATTGTGTGCACACATCTATGTGTAGCCATTCCTCCACATTTGAACAGAGGGGACAGTGAAATCCTGTAAATACAGAGTGATAAGGAAAAAAAAGAAAAAGGGGTGCTTTTATATTGAGTATCTGATTAGTTCACTTGGATTTTTTCCCCAGCGAGGGGAAATAACTTTATACTCTGTCATTTATAGTCGTATGGTAAAATGTATATTTTGAAATTGTGTAACGTTACGTTCAAAATAACTACAAAGTGTCATGCCTTTGAAAAATAAAGAGAACAGAATGCGCTGCTTTAGCGCCTCTCTGTCTCCTTGAGCATTTTTCTGGCGCATGCCACAAATATGAACCACAGGGAATACTCGTCTTTTAAAAAGCTTAATTTAGATTATTTTACATTAAATGCATCATATAAGTCACTTTGAATAAATCACAGTATGCCTATGTATCATGATAAAAAAACAAAGCGACTTTACAGTCTGGAAATACTGTAGGCTATAGCAAATAATTTCTCGGACCCCCTATCACTTTAAGAACCGCTGGTCTACACAGAAGAAGACCTGTCTAGACTCTGCCCCAGTATGAGTTGTGTCGAGCTATTCATTAGCCTGTTTTTTTGATGAAAAAAGATTAAATGTAGTTGAAATAAATGCTTAAGAATCCATACAACTGCAGCAGTTGAGGACTATTATTCTGCTGCGTGATACTGCAGAAGAACTGATGATGGCATGAAAAAAGAAAAAAGAGAATTCAGCTTAAATTTACGTTTTTCGTTCATGGGTGGAAAAATGAATAAACAGCTTGAATATTCGATTTCTACATGTGGGCGGGAATTAAACACCCCTTTCTGGTGATTGGTCAGCCGAAGATCAAACCGTGCCATCATCATTTCTTCTGCAGTATCATGCAGCAGAATAATAGTCCTCCACTGCTGCAGTTGTACGGATTAATAACCCATTTTATGAATTTCATATTTTTCTCATCAAACAGACTAATGAATAGCTCGACACAACTCGTACCGGGGCAGAGTCTAGACAGGTCTTTCTTCTGTGTAGACCAGCAGTTCTTAAAGTGATAGGGGTCCAAGAAATATTGCTATAACGATTTCCAGATGGTAAGTCGTTTTTTTTTTTTAAATCATGATACATAGCCTCTGTGATTTATTCCAAAGTGACTTGTTTATTCATTTAATGTAAATAATCTAAAATTAAGCTTTAAAAGACGTATTCCCTGTTGTTCATGTTTGCGGCATGCAACCAGAAGATGCTCAGCTGTGCAAAGAATAGAATTTATGTCTACACAGAAGAAAGCCCTGTCTATACAATGCCCCGGTACGAGTTGTGTCGAGCTATTCATTTGACTGTTTGTTTGATGAAAAAAAGAGTAAATGTAGTTGCAATAAATGCGTTAAGAATCCATACAACTGCAGCAGCAGAGGACTACTATTCTGCTGCGTGATACTGCAGGCGCATGGTTTGATCTGCGGCTGCCCAATCAGCAGAAAGGGTGTTAACTTCCCGCCCACATGAGAATCCCATATTCAAGCTGTATTATTTCATTTTTCCAACCCATTGCACAAAAACCGCAAAATTTAGCTGAATTCTCGTTTCTCGTTTTTTGGGGGGAAAAAAACTAAAAAACTAAAAAAGGAGCCGTTTTCTAATTTTTCTACTTTCAATATTAAATAAAAAAACGAATGATTGAATGATACACGGATTCAAAGGCGCAAAGTGTTCCGTGTACTTTTGCGTCCATTCATTTTTCGTTTTTTAACCCAGAAATGAAATAAATACGGAAAATGCGTTTTTTCATTAACGGTTCAATCACAGATGAGTAGAATAAGCAGACAATCAGAATCTGAATCAGGTTATCAACCGGGTTTTTTTTCGGCATGGTTAAACAACGAATAACGAAAAGACGCAAAAGTACACAGACCCACTTGTCACCACATACTTGCACAATGGTGATTAAATTCCCCGTTAATACTAGGTATTGCTGGTTTTTACTCGTATTCAGTGTGCGACTTGAATTTCATCAGCATAGTACATGCAAAACGTACATAACGTACGTCAGGTTTTTCTGACCACATGTTCTCTGTAAGCTCAATTCACACATGCACATGACCCATTGTTTCACAGTTGAAAAAGAAAAGACAGAACAACAACGAACTATTCTAGACCGCAACAGCAAGAGAGGACAGTGTCGATGAGCGCCTATGTGAGCGGGTTAAAATAAACGTCTTGTTTAAACAAGTACAAAGACATTTTTATAGCGCAGAATTTCTGGAGAGAAATAGCGCAGACACTGGCAAAGATGAAACTTCATAGTGCGCTTGTGTCAACCGACTGTGTTAGCCTACTGTACACTGACATGAGTTCGACTGTAAGCGTCCACGTAAAAACTTGATTATACTTTGGGCTAAATCTATAATATGTGTAGGTACAATGTACAAAATCTGTGAAATGAACTAAATATTTAAGATCGGAATATAAAATTAATTAGGCTACTGCTAGGGGCTATGAACAAAGGATAGGCTAGTTTGCAAATCACTTGACCTGGTCAGTATATCACGCAAGAGTATGGCGCTACACGGGAGAGTCAAGCCTCAAAAATCAATTGATGTTATAGCTTCGTGTTACGCAAACACCTGATGGATTAATTCAGCAATGTGTTCTCAGAGCGGGGTGGGGCAAATATGCTGACCCCCTACTAGGAAACACACAAGGCATTTCTACTTAATCACGTGGATCTGGAGAGAATATTTCACATAGACTCTACAGTACATTATAGTTATTTGTAACATTTTAATAGACTATACATTATATATTTCACATTTTAATAATGCATCAAACGAGAGGCTGAAAATGTCGTTTTACTAGCATTGAAAAGGCCTGTGGGCACTTTTCTATAATAATCCTATTAGGATCCATGGGGGGAAAAAACTCTTTCTGTCAAAGAGAGAGCATTGACGCAAGCAGCTCTGACGTCAATAGAGAAAACCTGCCCACAGAAAACACTGAAGGCGAACATCAAGCAGTGCTACGGAGATCTGCGAAGGTCCTCTCACAGCAAATGACAATGCAACCTGTTAAATACAGCATTTAGAGTTACAAATGCCCATAATTACGAAAGAACCCACGTTACACTACACAGCAGTGACTTTATTTTATTTTTTGAATAGAATGTGTGTATTTCCGACTAGACTGCTGCTAAAGATCAGAAAATAATTGCCCAGCAGTCTCATACCACTAACCGCAACTATGAGTAGTTATTCCGAAAAAACAACTTTATCATAAAAAGCTGCTTTGCGCCTCAACAGGTGTTCACTTCTGAACTTGTCTAAATTGTTATGCTGAAGAGTGCAATATTGACACGTTTAAGACAATTTAAGACAATTTACAGTAACAGAACAGTAACAGTAACTCTGTGACAGCTGTCATTTGACGTCACTAAAACCCTGAGACCAGTGTTGCCAGATCAAGCAAGTATAGGCTAAAATATGCAAGCTGGAGCGGTGGGGGTGCAATGATACAACTAGCCATTAAAATCAATGAATAAATAGGCATATTTCTTGTGCGTGTGTCTGGGAAAGAAAAAAATGGGAATGAGGACAATGAGTGCATGTGTTTACAAGATATTCCTGCCTAACTATTGTTATCCATCATGTCTCGCCTTAAGATGTGTTCTGGCAAAGCATTCACTATTTATTTTATTTTTTTTCGATTTCTAAAAACGGATAAATCGTTTCAATGCAACTATTTACTGTAGCTACACTTCCTCACGTGAGACCTAAAGCATGTTTAAATTAGCTCCAGACAGTGTAATTATCGCGAGCAAAGTAATTGACTGGCAGTGTTGGGGAAAGTTACTTTTAAAAGTAATGCATTACAATATTGCGTTACTCCATAAAAAAAGTAACTAATTACGTTACTTAGTTACTTTTTATGGAAAGTAATGCGTTGCTTTTTTAAATCTGGACAGGGCTTGCTTGTTTGTTTTTAAAATAAAAAAGTTATATGTTGGGCAAATATAAAAGCCTTTTCACACCAAAAGTGAAATGAATAAGCCTCCGGCTGAAGGAAATGTAAAATTACGTCCGTACAGTAGAATGCAGAAGAAGAAATTTCAACACACTTCAGCAATAAAAAAAAGACACACAAATGTTCGTCTAGAGTAATTTTTGCTTATTAGTACGGTTGAACTGGATCATCGAAGGTCAGAAGCAAAGACATTGGTTAAATAGAATGGGATACATAAAGGATATTTGTATTGTTTAACATTTAATTATTGCAGGTTTGCGTCATATTCTGAGTTGCATTTTTTTTTTTCATGTTTGAGGAATACTGAATCTGTTTTTTTGTGAGTGAGATGAATTAATGCATATTCATATTTATTTTAGATCTACAGTAACATCTTCTGATTTCTCTCAACATGAGGACAGGAGAGCAGTCAATCAAGAAAATGGAAAAAAGAGTAACTGGCGTTACTTATTTGAAAAAGTAACTCAGATATTCTCTTGTAAATTAAAAAGTAATGCGTTACTTTACTAGTTACTTCAAAAAAGTAATCTGATTACGTAACTCACGTTACTGTTGACTGGATGTAACTTTCTTTGCTTTACTTTTCTTTGACTGCTGTTTTCTGTCAAATTCTGGCTTTTGGAGGCAGCACACGTCGGGTTTACAAACAACCGGGTCATTTCTAATGATAACGTTTGTGTTGCTTGCGTAAAATCTGCGAGTTCATCACTCGAGTTCATATCCAAGCTGTAGCCTTGGCATCACTTGCGGAGGAGGGCTGACGTCATCTGCCTCTTGAAAGGAAACGCTGGAGCCCCGATGATGATGATGATGCTCTGCTGATGATGGAGCCAACTCTTAAACTGTGTCGTGCCACCAAAACACACACAGAACGTTTAGGGTCGAAAAACTACGAAAACTACCTCTGCGCAAGAGTTTAAGCCACGTAAAACCAATAGAGCCCTCACATCATGGACGCTTGGACCAAGTGATCAGGTCAAGTGATTTGCAAACTAGCCTATCCTTTGTTCATAGCCCCTAGCAGTAGCCTAATCGACCCCTCCGTGGTTTCCTAGCAACCGGACTAAGAAGTTTTGAGAAGAGCGTGCTAATGCATCGCTGGACAGATGATCTCTGTGTAAGAGCAAAGGTACAGTGTTTTGTTCTGTCCGTCCAGTATTTGACGGGTTGGGGCTCTACTAGCGCTCTAAACTGGACCCAGACAGAAAAAGAGAAAATCTCCCTAGATAACCCTTGAGTGGCAGACAACGGCGACTGCCACTCAAATGGTGACTCTTTTCAGCCTCTTTACAAGGATTTCACAGGCGATCTCGGCTGACTGGACACAGTGAGATATCTAACATATCTGAAGATGTTAGTACTGATGTGTATCACAATAACATGGTCAACAACACCCTGGGTGTTCGTACTTATGCGAAGAAACGAGCGCGCAACCTGTCGTGGATGCGTACTTTTCTGCTTCAGTATAATCCCGGGCACACGTGATGCGCAAATCACTTTTGAAGCAACATCTCTCATTTGTCAGAGGAAAATTCATTTTTCTTTTCTTTTTTTTAATTCACACTGCTTTACCGGCATCCTCACTCGTGCCACATGCCAACTTTTGCTCCCGTTGCGTTTGTCTCGTAGTGGAGAGAATTGGAGACCGTGGATGCTGAATGAATGGGGATCGTGCTTTGTGATGGTTTCAACTGTCCACATCCTGCCAGTTTTATGTGCTTGTCCAGACAAGTGAGTGTCTATTGTCCTCATTCGTATATCTGTTTTGAGCCAAGAACAAACAGACAACAGAGAAGGCGTCATATTAGACAGCCAATGTCGAAGAAACGCAAAGCTCCAGACGACGGTGGCGGCGGCAGCGAGGATTCCCTTCAACAAGATATGAGCTAATTCCTCCATCCTTACACTGGCTTCTCATGGGGGGGTATTTCAGAAACATTTTGACTGAACCAGCACTATATGCAGCTTACACAATATGTTAAAGCCATTGTTGAGATCGACTTGTCATGATCGGGGTCTCAGAGACCCCAAGAATGTACAAGCTAGAACATAATAGTATTTTCAAAATGTACCTCTTATTTTCCATCAGATCCTCTGAATATGTTCCTCTGGATCCAGTAGGCAAGAAATTATTGATACGTTTAACCCCTCTTTGTATTAGATATAAGGACAATTTGAACTCGACCAACAAATGGACTAAGAAGAGTGAACTGCTACACATAGATAGATAGATAGATAAGGTAAAACACTGGTAACTGTGGTTGCCAGGATTTTATAGTAATAATGTTACAAGCTAAGTGTTGCAGGATGGCTTTTTGGTAACTGTATATTTTACAGCTTCTAAAAATATTTTCGGCAATGGGGTTGTTGTACTGAATACCAGAATAATTGTGATTATCAGCATCAATCTTTGATCTTTGTCACCAGGCAATGTACTGACTGAAAGCTGGATTGGAGCAGGATACAGGAGTGGCGTGGCATATAGTGTTCTGTGATCACTCGGTTCCAGCTCCACTCCATATTTTCCATTTACTCACTTGTAAGAGAAACCTGCTCAGAGTGATGGAGTGAGAAAAAACTTAGATGCTCTGACTTTCAAAAAAAAAAAAAACACCCCTTGCTGCATGCAAAATCATGCACACAAACCCTTTGACTTTCAAAACGATGTTCCTCATATTTCTCCAACATAGTAATAGCAAAAATACATTGTAACTACAGCAAAACTACTGGTGAAGAAGAAAGAAAATTTAAAATTGGTAGAAATTAACTGGAAATCAATTTCACATGAAAATTTGGAAAGTTTATTAATGGAAAGTTTAAGGCCACATGGCATGCATGAGAAAGAGAATGACTTGGAGGTGGAGTACAAGAAAGCACATAGGAGCCTCCTTTGGCTCCCACAGCATGAATTCAATCATTCGTTGTCAAGCACGAAATGTCTAGCATTGCTTGAATAAATTATAAACACTGGATTATTTCATAGTATCATGGCATCAAAACACATTGCATTTGTAATGCATCATATTAGGATAGCAGTCCCATGCATGCAATGCACTCAGGGCCGTTTCTAGCCATTTTGACGCCCTAGGCGAAATCCAAATTGGTGCATGTTACATGTTTAGATATTATCAATGACTACTTTTTGTCTTTATGTTTTTTGTTTTGTTTAATTGTTTTTTGTTGTTGTTGTTGTTTGAAATGTTGATATAACTTGTCCATTTTTTCATTATTATTTCAGTCAAACCTATAAAAAACTTTGTTACCCCAAACTACATAAAATAGCTTGATCAGTCACATAAAAGAAATCAGACTCCAGCTACTTATTCCTTTGTTACTCATTGACACGTGAACTTCCCCTTTAAATGACGTGACGCTCTGCTCTTTGAACTTAGCTTTATTGCAAGGCTAAAAAAAACACGTTACTTTGCCAAAGCACTGACAGCACCCATAGTTCTAATGGTGTTGTTGAGCACTCCAAATGCAAACTTTGCATGCAACAATCCGGCAGCAATTGACAGCACTCTGATCCAATGGCATACAGGCATTGTCAGATTGACAGTACTCTAGTCTAGCCCAATGATGTTGGGGGATCCAGTGGGGCTGGCAATCAAATTTCTGGTTGGCCGTGCCCCTCTTTATCACAACCCTGCTAAAATGAAGTACGCTCATTGGCGCCCCCTCCTGCTGGTGGCGCCCTAGGCGACCGACTAGTTTGCCTATGCCGAGAAACGGTAATGAATGCACTGCACAACATGTTGTGTTGATGTGAGCTTTTTAAGAATGTAAGCCTCTCAGATGGGCTATTTACATGGAAATTTATTATCCCAATTCATATTGTGTTTGCTGCTTGCATCTTACCAAATTCACCATAAGCATCTTTGATGTTAATCCCTACACCAAAATAAACAAACACACAAGCTCGGCTTTGCTGCTAGCATGGCTCTGTGTTGCTGTGTCAAATCCATGTGAAGGTCAGGCCTTTCTTGGGGTGACTGGGAGAGCACTGTCATGTTGTTTACACACATTGTATGACCCAGCAGCAGGTTTGTTGGCCGTGTTCTGTGAGAGTGAGCCAGAACGTGAATTTCCCTTAGCTAGCACGAAAAAAAAAAAAAAGAAAAACAAAATAAAAAACAAAAAAAGGAAAACAAAAAAAAAAAAAGGGGAAGAGGGCACTTCCTTTAGCCTGTGGAGCGTGGCATCTGTGTAACTGTGCAGGCTTGTACACAGCGCTCCATGTCCATCATGATCTCACAAACAAATAAAGACTAGGCTACATAACTCCACCTAAAAAGTTATAAAAACCATTTATACTTAGTTATAAGGTTTATATATCTGACTATGGTGGCATTAAAAAAAAAATTATATTACATTTTATTTTGTATATATATATTTTTTTCAGCGCCCAGGTTAACAGGTTAGACTAGAGTATTCACACCGCACGCAGAGGCGGCACGGCAGTTCCGTGTTTCCAACCACCATATGACATTCAGTAACGCTGTGAAAAATAGGCTTAAAGGGGTCATATGATGTAATTTCAAGTTTTCCTTTCTCTTTGGAAGTGTTACAAGCTCTTGGTGCATATAGAAGATCTGTAAAGTTACAAAGACTAAAGTCTAAATCCAAAGAGATATTCTTTATAAAAGTTAAGAGTCAGCCACGCCTACCTAAAACGGCTCGTTCTAACACGCCCCCACATACCTACCTCACTATGTGGGAAGATTTGCATAATGCCGCCCAAATGTTCATGCAAAGAAAGAAGGCGTAACTTTTATTCTCGCTGTAGTATTGTTGCTGCCGCCATGTCGTGAAGGCGGAGTGTGTTTCGTTGTGAAAGCCAAACTACTTTGTTTGGCCTTCCAAAAGAGGACGATATCCGCTTCGTCATGCTGGAGCTGATCCGTGCTGGTCGCTGAGGAATACATCAACTTAGTGTTGTGGATGTTGATATGCTTTCACCGTGGACGAAGCGGAGTCAAGCCCAGGGTCGTCACATGTGGTTGCCACAAGCCTCCTTTGTCGAATCCGTCGGTCGTTCCTCACTCTAGCTGCTGGCCTCCGCCTCACTCTAGTCCGCCGTGTGACGCTGTGTGTTTCGTTGTGAAAGCGAAACTACTTTGTTTGGCCTTCCAAAAGAGGACATGACTAGAAATAAGTGGATAAGTTGTATTTACAACACTGTTCCAGACCAGTACAACCCAAATATTTCAAATTTGTGCAGCACATTTTATGGAGGACTGTTTCCTGATCCGGGAGAGTAGACTACAATGCCGGCTGACTCACAGACTGTAAGTACGTTTTTTATATTTAAAGGATTTGCCACTGATGATTCAAATGCGAGTTTTGAGAGTGTGGATTAGAACTTGTTGTTTGTCATTTCTCTGATCACAAATGCAGACTAGAGTTTTATGTTTACGCGGCGCGATACAACACAACGCGTAAAAAGACAGTACAAGTCATTATAATCCGTAATATGTCCCCACTGGATGCAACAAATGCCTAGTTTATAATGGGTTTTCATGTTTTTGTCTCGTTGCTCTGGCCTGAACAGGGCATCACAGTTTGGTAGTGGCGTAACATTTCCGTCACACGCTTGAGGTATTCGGCCAATCACAACACACGGAATAGCTGGCCAATCACAGCACACCTCACTTTTCAGACCAATGAGCTTTGTAAAAATCTATGCATTTCAGAAAGGCGGGGCATAGAGGAGAAAAAATAATGTACAGTATGTGGAAAATAATGTGTTTTTTGAACCTTAAACCACATAAAAACATTTCATTACACCAAATAATGTTATAACACTTAATAATGTCTTTAGAAACATCATATGATCCTTTAAGTATAATCACGAAAACACATCATCATTGCCAGGAGTTTTTGCCCAAATTTCAAAGGCTCATTTAAATGATTAAAACTATAGTTTATATGTCTATCTTAACGTTAAGATTACTTTTATCATGCAAACATACAGAATGTTATATGCATGTGTCCGCGCGCTACAAATGCTGTCACAGTGTGGAAGCACAATAAGCGCGTGCGGCTCCCGTTCTGCATACGCACATCTTCTGCGCTGACTCCACTCTTCTTGCGCATCCAGTGTGAAACAGGCGTAAGGTGCGAATTCTGCACAGCATTTTGCGCCATTAAAGGGCACCGCAGAAAGGCGACAGGACAAAAAAAAAGACTCGTTTGTATTGTTTATTTGAAGGCACAAGTGTTCGAACATTTTAGCGGCTGACGAAACTACCATTTAAAAGAATGCAGTGGCACCGCCAGTATTTTGAAGCCTTAGTATCGCGATACTACTAGTACCGGTAAACCGTGCAACCCCCCTACTGATCAAAAGTTTGAAATAATTAAGATTTTTCACCAAGGCTGCATTTTTTGATCAAAATACAGTAAACGCAGTAATATTGTGAAATATTATTACAATTTAAAATAAGTATTTTCTATTTTAAGATATTTTAAAAATTAATTTATTTCTGTGATGGCAAAGCTGAATTTCAGCAACCATTAATCCAGTCTTCAGTGTCACATGATCCTTCAGAAATGATTCAAATATATGCTGATTTGGTGCTCAAGAAACAAGTCTTATTATTATCAATGTTGAAAACCGTTTTTGCTGATTAATATTTTTGTGGAAAGCATGATACTGTCACAGTCTTCAGCGGGTGTGCCCATGATGGCCACCAGATGACACTGTTTTCTGTGAGCACATGGCTTGTGTTGTGTTTGTTTGGTGCCATGTTCTCTCTCCTGTCTTATTGTCTGTCCCCTCCCATCTTGTCACATCATCATTATTTCACTTGCTCCACCTGTGTCTCCCTCGTTAACCTCCTTGTTTGGTTTCCTATTTATTCTCCTGGTGTCTGTAATCCTGTGCTGATCCGTTTTTCATTGTGTGTGTTATGTCTGCATGTAGTGCAGTTCCTAGCCTGCCTGTCTGTTTCCCCCCCTCGGGGTTGTATTAGTTTCATTTTATTATTAAACGAAAGAACCAGTCATCCTGCGCTTGAGTCCTCGCTTCATCTCTACACACGCACCGTGACAGATACTTGAAACATGATACTTTACTATTCACCCATTACCCATTCAGTCATACCTGAATCTTTGGTGATTTTGTGGCCTATTCTCACCATACATAAGATGCTGTCCATGAATTTTCTTGGCAGTGATTTTTTTTGGGGGTAGGCCTCCAGGTCTTTCCCCACCCTTCCCCAGTACATGGCTTGGGACTCACAGTCGTATTCACATCTACAGCTAGTTTAGTGTCTCAAATTCTGCATATTTTTGGACTGTGGGGGAAGCCTGAGCACCCAAAGCAAACCCATGCAGACACAGGGAGAACACCCAACATAGAAAGGCTCAGCCAGTAGATGAACTGGGTCTTCTTTTTTCTTTTGTGGGTGTATGCTTGTGCTGCCCTTTTAAGAGTCATAAAAACATACAAAACACAGAAATACAGTTTTTTTTTCAGTATAAAAATTTCTATGAAAGTACTGTACCACTACATTTGGGGGTCTATGAACGGATTTAGACATGTATTTTGAAATGCTTTTAATTTTCAATGTATTGTTTACAATTATAAATTGTTGAGTATTTGTTGATTCTGCAGTACATAAAACATCATTTAACAGATGTCAGTCTCTCTCTGTCAGACACTACAGTTGTGCATTAAACCCGAGATATGGAAAAGAATGAAAGGTAGGCTAGCTAAATGAGAAGCTAGTAATTTATAACATAATGCAATAATGTTATTTGGTAACACTTTACTTGAAGGGGTGTGCATAAGACTGTCATGACACCTTCATAATCATGACATGACACATGTCATGAATATGAAGGAGGTTTTATGCATGTTTATGACAACTGTCATTAAGTGTCATTCACTCAGTTATGTCATTTTTAATGCAAATATGACATTATTTGACCTAACCCTAACCTACCCCTACCCCTACCCTTACCCCTAACCATAGCCCATAACAAAGACATCTCAAACAATGTCATCTTTGCATTAAAAATTACATAACTGAGTGAATGACACTTAATGACAGTTGTCATAAACATGCATAAAAAACCTTCATATTCATGATATGTGTCATATCATGATTATGTAGGTGTCATGTCATGATTATGAAGGTGTCATGTCAGTCTTATGCACACCCCTTCAAGTAAAGTGTAACCTGTTATATTTATTTATTTTTTTATTTTTTGTTTAATGTCATCAATAGAAGATATTTCTCCGTTTTACCAAGAAAAGAAAAGGGGCGTGGTTAAACCTTATAACCACTAGATGGAATTAGAGATTTGTGCCTCTTCTCAGTTAGGCACTGTAGATAACAATGACATCCATCATCACACTTATCATGCACAAATTGACTATAGAAGGCTAGATTTTGATTAGGAGATTATGAAAAATAATATAACCAATATAAAAAAAAAACAATGAAAGAAAGAAAGAAAGAAAGAAATACAAAATAATGACTATAGCGTGGTTCAGGTATGACAATATCCAAATTCTTTGTCCTTGTGGGGACATTTGGTCCCCATGAGGAAAACAGCTTATAAATCATACAGAATGGAGTGTATTGAAAATCTAAAAATGCAGAAAGTTCTGTGTGAGGTTTAGGATTAGGGGTAGGGTTGGGTTAGGATAAGAGAATAGAAAATACAGTTTGTATAGTATCAAAACCATTATGCCTATGGAATGTCCCCATAAAACATGGAAACCCAATGTGTTTGTGTGTGTGTGGAGACCAATGATAGCTGTAACATAAAGTGAGCTGTAACAGTTTTACCAGTCGAGTTTATTCAAACCCCCCATCAGCACGTCTGCTGTATCATTTGATTTGAAAACATGCTCATGTATTTCTGTATTTGTTTCAATTTTCATGTCCTGTATGTTGTACCAATGTACCATTTTGAAATAGAATGCATACATTTAAAAAAAAGAGTGGTGGGGCATGGTGATGAGGCATATCCAAATACATATTTTGATCAAAGAAATTTGGTTACCACAAAAATATTTACTACTAGTTGTAATTTTTCTATTTGAATTTCAATATTCTCTTTAAACAGTTTTTTAGTATAACTAGCTCTGAAAAAATCAGTGATACTGTTGAACCAGGTGTATGGTCCAGGGGTATGTGAAAATATTTTTATTTTGTTATGTTAGTATATTTTAAAAAGGAAATTAAAATAATGAGTCTTGCGTGATATCTTAGTAATATGTACACATACTGTAACAATGTATGACAATATACGGGCTGCATTGATGGAAGCCTAATATCTGACCCATCCCATATTCTTAATGAAAAATATAATCGTTTGCCCTCTGATACCAGTTTCCATCCTGTAAGTTTAGAATCTCTTTTTATTTTTTACTTATAGGCCTATACAGTTAATTTGATTCATCATTTAAAGCTGCGTGCACCTGGTATTTTAGAATGTCTGTTTATTATAACTGATTAAAAATAAATAAAAACTTGATCATTCAAATCACAAACATTGCCCCCCCCCCCCCCCCCCCCCAGAGTAATCTGAATGATGTTGCATGTTTTAGTATTAAATTATGCATCTACATATTTTATACTATACATTTGAATAATTCATAGTTAAGTGCATTTACATTTTTAAAATATATCCAAATCGACTTACCAAAGAGAATATGCACCAGCAATCCGTCATGCAAGAGCCAATAATTTTAGCAGTGCCAAAGTATTGAAGTTCAAGAGTACACCATAGTACAAAACACAATGTGTTCCTGGGATATCACCAAAAGCATTGACTATTAATTAAGAATTACAAACACGTTTTCTAAAATATTATGTTTAAATGTACAAATGAGGAATTGTCTAATTAAATGTGCACTAATTTGCATACATTTCAGGAGTATAAATCTGAACACTGGATAAAGCCAGTTTCAAATTTCTCCTTTCATTTTGTTGACATATTAAAAGCAAAGGTTTATACAGAGGGGATTTTGGATATTTCTTTTTATCAGCTGATGTCACATGTTTTAAGAGTAAAATGTTGAATAAAATCAGGCAAATGTTATAAGAACAAACATTCCGAATATAGATGGGAATAAAGCTGTAAAGTTTGGTGTAAGTGCTACTGAAGGTGAGATTTTTGGCTCAGCGCAGCAAAAAAAAAACTCATTTTGAGAAAATTGGAGGTAATTATTTTTACACAATACACAATAAATATTGATAATATAATAATTGAAGTTATTCTACTATTATAGTCATGTTTTTAACTGTGTGCCCAAATATGATGAGCTGCCGTTAAGAGAAAACATTTGATGATCTTGTGCTGACATGTGATGAACTGGGACCTCTTTGTGTTACTATTATGCTGTCATGAGGAGATATAGACTCTGGCCTGAATGATATGTACTGTTTATGGAAACCTATATAAAGAGTATGCAAAGACAGATCCGACAGATTCTCTCGGCTTCATTATCTCTGATTATAAAGTCTATCTTCTGACATCAAATCCTCAAGACTTAGAGAGTGATTTCTCATAGAAGCAGCAGAAACCACTACAATATTTTATATTGTGTTTCGATTATCATAGCTTCCACAATGTCATTTTCTTTTTTAAATGATGGATCTTCATATTTTAAGATTAAATGTCTGGGTCTGTGGTAAAATAATAAAATCTCTACAAAAATAACTTTTTAGAAGTTGCAAAAATAAATGCTGAGGGTGCAGTGAAAAGTTTCCAAGATGATCCCATGGAACATAAAAGTGCCCGTATTTGAGGAAACATCTAATGGCATTAACAGGACAGTCATTACCCATGTGTATTTTCTTTGCAGTTATTGTGCTGGCGTAATTTCATGAGGAACTCAAATTAGACAGAGGCTATTCACTGCTGCAGAATAAATGCATTATTCTGAGATCGTCCTGCAACCCAAGTTTGTGTTAAGTATAGAACACCCTTCCACGAGAACAGCATTTACTTTCCAAGTGTTTGTGAGCCAGCTTTAGAAAGATTCAGGAGGCCATACAGCGTCTCTGTTTGCATACATTTTATCCTGTAGCAGACAGAAAAGCCCCTGACAGGCAGTAGGACATCAGTCGTATGTGAAGCAGTGCAGACGTAGGTGGGGGTTGAAACAGATGTCTTTGTGCAGGACGTACAGTGAGTGCTGCTGACGGCCTCAAACTCTTCCTCATGAAGATTTGTAATGAGCATGTTTTTCCCCCCTGTTTTTCAGGTGGAGAAAAAAGCTGATAAAATGATTAAAAGAAAAGAGGCTTTTCAAGCATTCATCATTTGAATCCTCTTGTATACAGTATGTATTAAATGTTGGCACATTAATACTTTTACTTAGCAAGAATGCATTAGATTTGGCTGTATAGACTTTACATTATTAAAAAACAAATCTAGGCCTATTTCAAATAAATGCTGTTCTTTTAAACTATCTATTCGTCAAATAATCCTGAAAACAGCACAAAACAGTAAAACAGCGCAACATCGTCGATAACAAGAAATGTTTCTTGAGCAGCAAATCAGCATACATTATCATAATTATTTCTTGGGACACCGAAGACTTGAGTAATGATGCTGAAAATTCAGCTTTGCATCACAGCTCTTTTAAATTGATATTTCACAATATTACTGTTTTTGCTGTGTTATTGATAAATAAATGCTGAGTGTAAAAAATCTTACCAACCCCAAACTTTTGAATTTTAGTCTATTAGGTGGAAACCTACATATCGAGCTGATTTCAGTCACTTCCAATTAAAGGGGTCATATGATGTTGTTTTATTATTTTGTGTATTTGGTGTAACAGTTGGTTGACATGCTTTAATGTTCAAAAAACACATGATTTTCAAAAACTGTACATTATTGTAGGTCCTCTAACGCTTCGTTTTCTACAAAGTCCCTAATTCCGACAAGCGCAGTCTGCTCTGATATGCCAGCTGACCCAGTGCATTGTGATTGGCCGAACACCGCAAGCACTCATCGGAAATGTAACACTCCTTACCATAATCGCGAGCTTCATCTTTCAAAATAAATGTAAAGACAGAGCCCGAAAGGGGAACAGAGTCGCGTGACAGACACAGTGATGAAGCTGGTATGTGTTGACAGCTGACTCCACTGTGATGTGACGCTATCTCTCTCTATCTCTCTCTCTCTCACACACACAAACAAACAAACAAACAAACACAACGATGCAACAAATCCCGCATTTGGAACAGTCAATAGCAAAACTTAAACTAATAACAAAAAAGTGCGGATTTCAGAAGCGCAGATTGTCATAGCAAAGTCAGAATTATCTCTTCTCCTAGGTTCACGAAACGGTCTTCTATAAAATGCATTGCTGTTCTGTTTTAAGTAATCTTAAAGATTTCTAAATGCGTCTACTTTAGGAAGGCCAAATAAAGTGCTTTGCTTTCTCCTAGAAACACACAGGTTCTCCCTGACATGGCTGCTTCAACATTAAAAGGTTTTTACTGAAACCACGCCTTCTTTCTTTGGGCGTGATTATGCAAATATTTCCACATAGTAGGTAGAATATGTGGGGCGTGTTAGAACGAGCCGTTTTAGGGGGGCGTGTGAGTCTTAACTTTGATAAAGAATATCGCTTTGGTTGTGAGGACTTTAGTCTTTGCAACTTCAGGGATTTATCTATGCACAATCATCTTGTAACACTCCAAAGAGAAAAGAAAAACTTGAAATCGCATCATAGGACCCCTTTAAAGCAATGTTCCAGGTTCAGAACAACTTAAAGTAAATAAACAAAATGTATCAACTTAATTACAGAAGAGAGTAATTTCTCACTCATTAAAAGAAGCAGCAGAAATTGTGGTAAAAGTAACACACAATAATAATTTTTTGTTCCACAACTTTATATGAATAACACTTGTATTGAAAGTGTAAGATCATTTAAAATTATTATACATGTACAAATACTTAAGATTATGTTTATTACAGTTTTTAAAGGGATAGTTCACCCAAAAAATTAACAGTTCCTCATAATTAATCACCCCGGAAAGCCTCTAGGTGTATAGGAGTTTCCTCTTTAAGATGAATCCAATTTGAGATTATTTTAAAAAAAGTCCTGGCTTCTCATACAAATGGCAGGAATGTGTGTTATTTGTTAATTAAAAAAAAAATAGTTAATAAACATTTTCCATGTCACAATAATCAATCCATCCAAATAAATAAGGGGTTCCCACATGGCCTGGGTGGTAGATACCGGCCTCCAATAGCGAATCAATGTGTTATTGTATGAAAAATATCCATATTTCAAACTTTATAAACAGTAATCTCTAGCTTCCGCTAAAATGTTGTACCAGTCCACAATACACCTCAGGCAGATGACGTAGACATAGAGCTCTAAGCCAAGAGGAGACTGGTTTTCCTTTGCGAATTAGAAGTACAAAACGAAGATTTGTAAAGAAAAATGTCGGAGGATTTCGATATAAGCCAAGAGGAGACTGGTTTTCCTTTGCTAAAGTAAAGAAACTGTGCTTCCTTTTCTCCTGTAAACAAACGTTGGTTCTCGCGAGACTAGCATATTCTCACCGGAACTTGTGCTAAGACTAGTCCTACGGACATAACACGAAACAGGAGTTCTAGGTTAGCAGAAGCTAGAGATTACGGTTTATAAATTTTAAATATGGATTTTTTTCTTACAAAAACACATCGATTCACTACAGGAGGCCTTTATTCACCCCCCGGAGCCGTGTGGGACGCTTTTTATGATGGATGGATGCACTTTATTGTCCTTCTTTTTGACCAGTTATTATAGAACAACTTTTGGATATATGTAATTGAGCAAGCTAATGAGTAAATAATTAATAGGCATAAATAATGGTTTAGTGTGTGTGGGTATATATACTAGTAATACAATTTGCAGTGAAACAAATTACGTTAGAAAATGCAAAAACAAAAACATTTTTACTATTTTGACTTAAAGCATTTTCTCATACATTTGGACTGCTCTTTATATATAATGTTTTCATATCAGTAGTTGTAGTTGTAGTTGTGTGTGTGTGTGTTTTATTATATTAAATAATGATCAAACAAGAACAAGAAGTTAAATAATCTGATTGTACTGTTCTGTGATCGTTGTGCGATCCAAAACTATTGTATGTGCTGTTAATGAATTCTAAAGAGGGATAGAAGGAAGACGTGAAAAGTGCATAACGTGTGTGTTTCAGTGAACAGGGGTATGTTACGTGTGTATGTGTGCTTGATTTAATGTCACACACGCTTATGAAGAAGTGTGAAGAAAGAGAATGTGTGGAGCTGTAATTGTGCGAGCTTTGATGTTACAGCACAGTGAGCCCTTTTATTCATCCCTCACTGTCGTCAGCAGACCACAGTGTGGAATATATAGTGCCTAAATTCAGTGCTAGTTTTTTTTTTTAATCATTTGTGTTTTTCCCTCTTCACGAGAGCCCAGGAGATGGTGACGTGTGATATATTTATCAGCGTAATCCGCTCTTAGAGTTAATGAGGACAATGATTCAGGTTCAGAACGGCCTCTCTGAAATTCCAGGTCACCGGTCTCAATGGATGTCACATGCGGGAGTGTAAGTGTGTGTGTGTGTCGTCCTCAGAGTGTGTCACAGTGACGTTGAAAAGGAATGTTGTCTGACATTCAGCCGTCACGTGTGGGTTCAGGTCTCAGCTGAACTCAATGGTGACAAAAATTCTCCATACTGAGGTGAACTCCAAGAAATCAGCTTCTGCTTTTTGTCCTCCAGACCACTAATAAAATATTCCTGGAGTCTGTATGGAAAAGCACAGAAGCTCTTTAAAATGGGAGAGGCAAGGCTCCCCCCTCCTCCGTCCTTTGTCTCTGATGCTCAGACTCGACTTGCCTAATGAAGTCAATGTGCCACAAAGCCCTTACTTATTTTCATTGGCTTTAGCCAAGTTAGCGAGCAAAGATCACTTAGGATTTGCACTTTCCAACAGCATGGAAAAAAGACAAAAAGACAGAAGCATGGTGAGAAAATGGCTGAAGATCCAAAGATGAAAAGCAAAAACAATAGAGTGGGAGAGTTTAAGACTGAGATGACAAATGTTAGCTGTGCATATGCACTGTAAAAAGCACATGGTATATTTTAAGCTCTAAACTGATAACTGCTTGGTTAATTAAACACACCCAACAAGAAATGCAGTTTTCCTAATTGTTTACACATTTATCACAATTGCTTTAATGATAAAAGGGAAAGTATATAAAGAGGAAGAAAGAATATGCAAAAAGAATCCACCCGAACGGCGTTCTATTGTTAGCAGAAGCTAGAGATTACGGTTTATAAAATTTTAAATATGGATTTTTTTCCTTACAAAAATGCATCGATTCACTACAAGAGGCCTTTATTAAAAAAGTGCAAATGCCCATGCAGCTGTACAGCTATCACTCATCTTGCTAAAATAGGCTTATATCACTAATGTTATGCTATGTTGCTTGCTGTTATTACACATAGTGCAACAACAATCCTTTTTGTGTCCAGCTAGCTTACATAAGCAGACAGTTAAATGTTTGTAAAATAATTTTTTTTAAACAATTATAACATCACCCACTTTAGTAATATTTTTACTGTACAGTTGTGTCGTTTTTAAAGGTGGCATGATCAGGTTTAAGTTTAAAGGGGCAATTGTATTTTATTATATTTATTTTATTTTTTTACTTGGGTGGTAGGTATTGGATAAGTGCTTTTTCTCCAATAAAAATGTATTATGCGTTTACTCAATTTTTTTGTTGTTTTTTGGGCCTTTTTGGTTTTTTTTTTTTTTTTTATGTTGTATTTGTATATGTTTTATAATCAATAGAGAACACATCTATAGTTTTGATGTTAATAGTTACTTTTAATAAATGCATTACAAGAAAAAAATGCAGTGCTTCATTTTGCGGTAAAGTTGAGTTGTTTGGTTAAGATAAGCATGTGTTTAGATGGTTGTGTTAACTGTTTTGAGAGTAATTACATTACCTTCGAGAAAAGTGTCAAATCGATTGAGAAAAACTGTAATGCAGCTCAGAGGTAACATGAATGCATTTACACTGAAATTATAATTCAAAAATAATAATTTATAAGAAGATTAATAAAAAAGCAAGATTGTTGTTAAAAAATTTGAATTTTGAAATATTAAATAAGAAATTAAAACCACCAGTAGATGGCGACTCTTCATTTACATTTAGTCATTTTGCAGACGCTTTTATCCAAAGGGACTTACAATTGGGGAGTACATAAAGCGATTCTTCTAAAAGAGGCAAACAGGCACAGGAAGTGCTTGTAATACCAAGTTTTAGGCATTGTTCAAATAAGTACAAGCTAGAAAGGGAAGGAATAAATAAAGAGAAAGACCATTTTTTTTTTTTGTATTTAAGATGAAGTCAAGTAGCGTTGAAAGAGATGAGTTTTCAGCTGTCGCTTGAAAATTGTCAGGGATTCAGCATTCCAGATAGGGGTGGGAAGATCATTCCATCAGCCAGGAATGGAGAACGAGAATGTTCTCTAAAGTGATTTTCTTCCCTGTCTTACAGTAACGAGTGACTCATTGTATCATTCATTCAAATGATTTCTTCAAATTGGCTGATTCATTTAGAAATGAAGCAAGCAACTTTCCTTATGAATGGGTTATTGAATGATTCAAACAAACAATTAGAAAAATGTGCAACAAGTCCGAGGCTCTGGCTTTGTATGAAACTATTTTAACTGTCATTCTAACAGCATTCTAATAAGCTACATCACGGAGTAAATTCATGGACTGTCAAGATGTGTTTTAGTTTGGTTTTTACATGAGTGACATTTGATCATGTCAGATTGCAATTTTTTTTAAATTTACAATACTATCATAGACAATACTTATCGCACATTGTAGTTTCAACCTTTAACTATTTTTCTTTCTTCTGTACAAGACAAAATGGCAGAATGTCTGGTTTGTACTGCGGAGCACCAAAAATACAAATTTTTACACCAAGATCGACTTTTAAAAATGTGAGACCATTTGTTTGCGTGGCCACTCACATACATATGCAGTTGTCTGTTTTATAATACTATATATATATACTATAAGATATAATATATATATATATATATATATATACTATATATATGTCCCAAATAACCTGTTTAGACCAGTTCGTAATTGTGTTTTATACAAACGGGCCAAAAATCAAAACTCGATTGAGAGACAAAAGTTAAAATTTGTATTATATCAACTTTTAACTTATTGAAAAATGAAAGTGGAATTTAAAGCTATTTTATTAAAAAATGTATTGTTTATTGAAAAAACTGTCAGGGTTCTGTCACTTCAGGTCTAGTGGTAATTAATGGTTTGTGACAGGCCCTGAACTCGCGTCATGTACATTGTTTTCATGTGAGCGTGGGCTTCGAGAAGTGCTCGAGCCGTGCCTTCGTATGCGTGTACTGTTCATGTGGAGTGTGGTGTTCAGATACGGCACTCCTGTTCTTGAGTTTCGGTTTCGTGTCGGGGTCTGGGCGCTCGCGCTCCATGTTCTGTCTGGTTGTGTGAGCATGCGATCTCGAGTTCGCTCTGCCATGCTCTCTTCTGTCCACGTGTGTTGTGTTTTATGAAGCATGCGGTTTGTGTTCAGCCACGTGCTTTTCTTGCTGTCTTGTGTTGTTTTCACGCAGCTCGTGTTATCGGAGGCGTGCTTTCATGTCCTGTTTGTCTTGTGCTGTGTAGCACGCGCTGGGTTTTCGTGGCTGCGTGATATCTTGTCTTGTGTAAACACGAGGATTATGAGTTATCTATTAGCTCGTGTCGTGTTTTGTTTTGTGGAGCACAAAAACTTTTTCCCTTATTGTCTGTGTTTCCTGTGTTGCCATGTGCTTCATGTCAATTGTTTGACCCTCCATCTGTTACCTTATTACTGGTTCATTTTCACCTGTCCTTCCTCGTTACCCTCGTTGTTTGCACTCTTATTTTTTCTCCTTCTGTTTGCAGTCCCGGGCCAGTTCGTCTTCATATCTCCCTGGATGCGTTGTGTCCAGATCCTGCCTTGCCAGCCTGTTTTTCCCCCACGGGGTAGTTTTTGTTGTTTATTTTGTTTTATTTTAATAAAAAGCCCCTTTCTCCTGCACCATTGAGTCCTCGCCTCATCCCTTCATCTCCAACCCTGACAGAAACTCCTATATACAAAGAATGTTTGTATCTGAGAGAGGCACATTGCTTCTGCAGCAATTGCAAAGCATTCTTTAACAAACTCTCCAGCAACAAACAAACTTCCAATTTTGGCAGTTAGTGCTAGTTTAGCTAGCAACTCACTAGCATTCTGTTTTCACATGTCTCTGCAGCACTTTGAGAAAGCTAATGTTTCATTTCATAATGATGACCGACTTTGTACTCTTTCAAAACTGCAACTGACTGTTTGCAAAGATGAATTGCCAATGAACTGACTTCAATAAAAAAAAAATGTTTTAAATGTATGCTTGTCTGTGTGCCATTATCTCGATCTCTTCACTACTGCATGTTCAATGAGTGCCAGCATCTGCCACTCTATGTGCCTCTTGAAGTATGCATTTAATTTTTCAAAATCAAATTCAAATAGGACGATGAATCCGTGTATCATTCGATCATTCGATTTTTTATTTAATATTGAAAATAGAAAAACGAGAAAACGGCTCATTTTTTGTTTTTTTCCAAAAAACGAAAAACGAGAATTCAGCTTAAATTTTCGTTTTTCGTTCATAGGTGGAAAAATGAATAAACAGTTTGAATATTTGATTTCTACATGTGGGCGGGAATTAAACTGCTGATTGGTCAGCCGAATATCAAACCGTGCCGTCATCAGTTCCCTTTCATGGGAACTTCGAACTGCATCCTCTAGGGGTCGCTATGGGGAACGCCTCGTCGTGACCCGTGTCTGAAGCATACATTGAAAAAACACCAACTCGTTGGCCGGCGACAGCCATGACGTCACTACCGGTGCGACTACAGTATAAATCAGCGCCGGGAGCTACACATCATTCTCTTCTTCGTCTTCATGGACTGTTCTGTTTGAAGCGTGCATTTTCAAGGAAAAAGTAAGAGCTATCTATTTATTATGGCGAGCACTAGTAGAGCATTTAGAAGGTGTGTGCATCCGTGTCAGCGCTATTTGACACCAGATGACACACACGATCTATGTGTTGTTTGTTTGGGCGAGGAGCACGCACGCGATGTCCTCGAGGGGGCAATCTGCGTGCACTGCGAGTTTTTTCCAATGAAAAAACTCCGTTCTCGTTTGTCTCTCTTTTCAAGTAAAGAGGGGCAGCCATCTGCTTCCCGCGGTTCAGGACCCTCCGCTGCTGAGGCACGGAGGAGAATGAGCTCGTGGGGATCTCAGGTGGACCTGGCCGATGAGTTTAGAGAGGGGCTTTCCTTCTCGCGCTCATCGGCGGGGGGCGAGAGACAGCCACTGGAGGATGATGTTCTCTCTTTAACATCATCTGATCCAGGGGCCAGTGCTCTGCTGGGTTCAGCCCAGGAAGAGCAGGAAATGGATGATGAGAGCGAAGAAGCTGAGGCTGAGCCTTCTCAATCCTCCTGCCCTGCGTATGATGAGCTCTTAGAGGTTATGGATCGCGCCACGGCAAGACTTGACTTGCCATGGAAGCGGACTAAGGAAGTGGCGTCGCGAGGTCGTCTCGACGAACGTTATCTTTCTGGCCATAACCCTCCAGCTCAGGTGAGCCTTACTTTCTTCCTGTTTTCCATACAGAGATCGAGAAGGAATGGAAGAAGCCATTTTCCTCACGCATCCATCGGTTTCAGCATACCAGTTAGGCGAATATCGAGTCGGTGCGCGGGGGGAAAAAAAACCAAACGGCTATGAGAGAATGCCCCCGTAGAAGAGACGCTAGCTAGCTATCTATCTATGGGAGAGACATCATCTCTCAAAACACCCTCCTTGCCATCCATGCCTCTTCAAGCTACAACTAAATGAATGGCAAGGCATACGCAGCAGCAGGTCAGGCTGTCGATTCGTTACACATGATGGCGGTGTTTCAGGCGTACCAGGCTGATCTGCTGAAAGACCTGGATAAAGGCGAGGGGCTTTCTTTGATGAGATTGCTGAGTTACGCCGCACCACGGATCTTGCTCTTCGTGCTACTAAGCAGGCTGCCTCTGCCATGGGCAGATCTATGGCGGCGATGGTAGTAACGGAGAGGCAGCTGTGGGTAAACCTGGCAGACATCGGGAAGAAAGAAAGGGGTTTTCTTCTCGATGCCCCGGTTTCGCCCTCTGAACTTTTTGGTACATCCGTTGAGACGGTCGTCGAAAAAGTTCAGGGAGGCGAAGGCGCGCTCAGCGGCCTTCAAAAACTTCATTCCACGAAGGTCCAGGTCTGACCCAGAACAACCCAGGGGTCCTGGCCAGTCTCGATTTGAGGATCAGAGACGAGCAAAGAAGGCTAGTGTCGCGACTCGCGCTACTCCTCCGCCTGCGGGTAAGGGTAGGAAGTATCGTGGGTCAAAGGAAGGTAGGCAATACCTGAGGGATGTGATCCAGACAAGGAGTCAGCACTTTCGTCCAGATCAGAGTAATACTTAGGTATCCACACTTTTTCCTCAGGGGGTGTAACATCTAACCCTTTTTCTTCCCCTTCCTAATTCCACTATAACCACCCATATTCTCATGCATAACGTCTCCTTCTGGACTATATGATGTTTTGTTGGTTCTATGGTTATCTCGTAACCAACCTTCTGAGGGGTCCGGTTAGAGGCTTTTCGGACAAGAGCCTCCAACGCGGGAGCCGTGGTGGTGAGACGATCCATGTCTAAATAGAGTATATCAATATACTGCTCACCGCGCAGCTTGAACCTTGGTGGTTGTTGTGTACCCTTCTGCTAGGGTGCCTTTGTGTCAAAGATTGATTCCCCGAGGTGCCTGGGTAGTTGGCGCCAGGCAAGAAAGAGGGTCGTACCTGTCAGCCAATATTCTGCAGTGTCTTATTTCAAGCTCGGTCCCGAGTATGCCGAAGGTCAGTAGGTGTCAGGTTTCTCTTCCTGGATCATCACCTGCTCAAACAGAAGAGAGCTTGACTATGGGCCGGTAGGGTGGGGTTTACGATCTTTCATGCTACCTGAAGACTGGATCCGGCCGTCGACGCTGAAGGAGGGGGTTTTTACCCGATCACCAGATATACTGGAGAATCTTGCGGCCTCACACCCCCAGACAACCTTTGAGGGTTATTGTGAGTATGATGTTTTTTTGAGCGTTAATCCTCTTTGAGGAGTTAGATTCCTCGCTCCATGGGCTGTCCTCGTGGTAGTATTGAGACAATGCTCCCTTTTTATCAAAGGGTTACGAATGGGTAATGAGAGTATGGCTAGACGGCAGTATGCTTACCCCCCTGATTTTTCAATCATGCTGCAGGCGATCCCCCGCATCGTTTTTGGGAAGGGAAGAGCTGGGTTTGTGCTCATCAGCCAAGGAAAACTAATGATAGTTTCCTGCTTGGAACATGCGGGTAGGCACAGCCGATCTTACACTCAGACCTGAGAAACTACACGGTGATAGGTTGCCAGCCACTCAGGGTCAAAAGTAAACTATTCTTAATCGGCGGTTCCAGTTTGACATGACTTGCAGGGGTCCGACTGCGAGGCCACGTCCAGGTTTGAGAACTGGGTGTGTTGCTCCCTCAGTTGAATAACTGCTAGCTGTTCCACAATGGGAACATGCTGTAGGTTGAGCTCACTCTCCATTGAGAGCTGGATGTTCTCCCCAGCTACAGATTTACTGCTAGCCACTCCAGCAATATAGCCGTAGATATAGCGTCTGGGGAAACGCTATTTTTATCTATGGGCTGCTCTTCCAGGGTGCCACGAGAACCCCTAGAACACTATTCAAGTGTGTGCACGTTATGCTTAGCCCACTTTTCTAAAATCCACATAGCTGTATATAAGGTGGCGACGGTGAGGGCCTAGGACCGCTTGCCACTTTCTAAAAATCCCCTTACATTGGATAAGTGTGAGTTATGCTTGTCCACTTTTCTAAAACTCGGTATGTAAGAGATTCACGCGCAAGATCTTCGTTGCTGCTGTATATGAGTGGTTTTTAAAACCCCGGTTATGCCTTGGGAACCACTCTCCTTATGTAGCTCTGAGGTACCTACTTAACCAGGGTTGCTACCTAAGGATCTGTTTGAGACAGTCACTTCAAGAACACTCATGACAAAGGATACAACCGTGCACAGGCGTAAGCCCCTGTGTGACAGCCAAGACTCGTTAGGATTCTATAAGGGAGTCCAGTTTGCTCTTGGTTGTATTCCTTTAAAGGAATCTATTTCTGATTCCAAGCTTTGAGCTCTACCCCGGGCCCAGGAGTTTTGGCCCTAATAGGTAAGTTTTTTTGGGGTATGTAGCCTAGGCCTTTTGCCGTAGGGAATAATGTCACTGACAGTCGTCTAAACGTCCCAGGGGCAACTCCCATAGAAATATGGTAGAGTTGGTACTTAGTGCACGCCATAGGTTTCTGGCATGCACTCCCCTCACCATGATGGCGTGGGTATACCGTTACCCATAGCTGCCCCTAGAGGAATTAGTTCGAAGTACCCATGAAAGGGAACGTCTCAGGTTACTTATGTAACCATGTTTCCCTGAGTAGGGAACGAGACACTGCGTCCTCTAGGTTTCGTGCCATGCTGCGGACGCAAGCTTCAGAAGAAGAAGTGAATGACGTGTTCTCCCGGCACCTATTTATACTATAGTAGCACCGGTAGTGACGTCATGGCTGTCGCCCGGCCAACGAGTTGGTGTTTTTTCAATGTATACTTCAGACACGGGTCACGACGAGGCGTTCCCCATAGCGACTCATAGAGGACGCAGTGTCTCGTTCCCCTAAGGGAACCATGGTTACATAAGTAACCCCCCTGGACGTTCTTCTGCAGTATCACGCAGCAGAATAATAGTCCTCTGCTGCTGCAGTTGTACAGGATTTAATAACCCATTTTATCAATTTCATATTTTTCCAACAAACAGGACTAAAATGAATAGCTCGTATACATGAAGAGCTATAAGTTCCTCGATGGTGGGAAAAATCCAGTCGAACATTCCATCAGAATCAATATTAAAATTTAAAACTGCTTTAATAGTACTGGCTGCTATTTCCTGTGCACTTCAATACTGGTCTCTGTCTGCTTATTGAGTTTATTTAACCCATCGCAATTTGGCAACATCGCAATGTCCTGCTCGGGCTTGCCAATTTAATGGCAGAGAATGGTGACTTTAGTTTTTTTTTTTTTTTAAGCGGATACATATCTGTCATAAAATAATCATATGCATCTCGTGGCGTATATTCCAAGCATTCTATAGGTATACTGAGGGTTTGGTGAGAAAAAAAACGAAATGGCAAGTTATTATATTTTATGAAAATCTTGCGTTGCAGCTCACGCTGCGCACAAGTGCATATCCTTTTGAGATATCAATTATAATCAATTTTAATAAAACACAAGATTACATTATATAACTCTAACAGTAGGCTAAATAATATGTGTTGTTCTCCGGTTGTCAGTCAAAATTACAGTTCTTGCAACATAGGCCTATATATACCCAAGCCAATTTATTATTCTTTCCTTTCTTTCTTAGTGTTTAAAATATTTATTTTGAAACAAATTAATTAATTTCTTAATTAAACAAACAGACTTACTGGGTGAGCAAGGTAGGCTATGACAGCTGTCATATCATACCCTGCCATGCCCAGCTGATGCAAAGACTAGAAGGTATCTCTACACACAGAAGAAAGAAGAAAGCCCTGTCTAGACTCTGCCCCGGTACGAGTTGTGTCGAGCTATTCATTAGCCTGTTTGTTTGATGAAAAAAGATGAAATATTGTTGCAATAAATGTGTTAAGAATCCATACAACTGCAGCAGTGGAAGACTATTATTCTGCTGCGTGATACTGCAGAAGAACTGATGACGGCACGGTTTGATCTTCGGCTGACCAATCAGCAGAAAGGGGCATTTAATTCCCGCCCATGTGTAGAAATCGAATATTCAAGCTGTTTATTAATTTTTCCACCCATGAACGAAAAACGAAAATTTAAGCTGAATTCTCGTTTTGTGTTTTTAGGGAAAAAAACGAAAATTAAAAAGGAAGCCGTTTCTCCATTTTCTACTGGCAATTATTAAATAAAAAAAACGAATGATCGAATGATACACGGATTGCGATACCCTAAGGAACAGATGCTAAAAGGTCCATCATTGTGCGCTTTATTTACCTCTAAATCAGGGGTGTCAAACTCAATTCCTGGATGGTCGGAGCCCTGCAGAGTTTTGTTCCAACCCTGCTCCAGCACACACAATGCAATGCAATGCAAAAAAAAAGACGAAAACTTAAACACTGAAGCTGGCCTTTTCTCTTCCTGAGGCTGTACTTTAGCTACAGTGGATTCTGCAAGCACTCACTGCAAGCGGTATTGACATTGATAACTGAAGTGTTTTTTGTTTGTTTGTTTGTTGAGCTTAATTGATCACATCAGAGACTGGTTATGGAAGTTTTTTCCAATACCTTTTCTTCTTAGTAATTTCAACAAATTCTTAAGTAAAAGAGCCCTTAGAGAAACCAACCAGGTTAGAGATGAATCACATGTACTTAAATTAAATAATTTTATGCATGAACTACTCATCACATGCATCGCTGCGAATGTGTAATCAAATCAACAACAATGGTATCACATACCATAACTATTAGTAAATAAATTATTACAAAAATAATATATTTAATTTCTTCTTTAAGTTGCGCTCCCTTGTGTCATTCCAAGTGTCATGGGAGTGGTCAGTTTCTGCTCAGCTTTTTTCCTGACTTCTGTTTCCATGGCAACAGTGACTTCTGATTGGTGAGTCTCTCTTAAGGATTATGGGTAGTGTAGTTCACTGTGAATTGGTCAATTAAACAAGATTTTTAAGAATACAGAAGAAATCACACTGGCGTACAGCTGCTACAGAAGCATATGTCATTGCTTTATAACTCTGAGCTCTTTGTTGGTATATGTCATGAAAAACTACACAAAAACATTACTGAGATTTTTACCTTTGGAACAGTACTGTTCCATTCTATTGCTATGCACGTGTGTATGTGTGTGTTCCACCAGATATTGCAGCAAATAAATCCTGGCAGTTCAGTGACGTTGAGGGACAGGATAGGTGGTGTGGCAGAAGCAGTGTCTGGTGCTGGAGCCGGCTGCTGTATCGCCCGCTGTACTTGGATAGAGCTCTGATGCAGCTAGACACCTTCCCTTCCATTTTTTTACTTGTTTAGATGGTGTTTTGATTCATGTGCTTTCTGCAGTTCCCCTCACTGCAGCCTAACAGTACTTTCAGACCTTAACATTCATTTTCTCTGACCATCTTTACTAAGGAAAAGTTTTTTTTGTTTTTTTATCCTTGTTTTTTTGTTTTCCTTTTTACTCCTGGGGCCTTGTCTGCCTCATCTGTTATTATTGTATGATTACATAAATAATAATAATTAAAAAGATTTCATCTTTTTTTTTTATATTCTTTTTTTGGTTACACTTTATTTTAAGGTGTCGTTGTTACAGTGTAGTTACACAAATAAGTACTGAGTAATATTAATTTACAGTGTACTTATAGGGTTATGGTTAGGGTTAGTTGCTTGTAAATTTGCATGAATTACTGTTGTTACTAGAGTAAGTACATGTAACATGTAACTACAGTATGTCACGTTACAATAAAGTGTTACTGAAAATATGAGTGGTGCATGTTCATTCAAGTCAATTTAAGTAACATTTACATAACACTTTATACATTATAGATTGCCTCAAAACAGTAAAACAGGAAAATAATATTAAAAAATGTATCGATTATGAATCATATTAAGAGAACAATATTGGCCTTATTCATCTCAATTTAGATGAATGTGATCATTGTGTCAATGTTGCAAAGTTTCACAGTGTCACTGTTTCCAAAACTTTGACACCCCTTTGCACTTCTTGGTGGTTGCTAGGCGAATGCTTACTGGCCCAAGCCAAAAGAGCCCAACACCAAGAAAAATGTATCATATTTATTGTGACAAATGTTTAAAATATAATTATTTTTTTGTTCAGAAATGGAAGATTTTATAGTATGCAAATGCTGAGTTTGGTCCTGTCCTAGATCGGTTTAATGACGGTGGGCCGACAGAGATGAATGTGGTGTCTCCCCCCGTGCTCTGCAACTGTGGCACCTTCCGCTCATATTCTCTTTACAGCACTGCTCACGCAACACTATAACTCTGCCCTAACTTCACTCTAATCTCAATATGCATCACAGTACGTCAGTGAGTCTTGTTTAACCAATGATCGCTGAGAATGAACATATTTTAGAATTACATAGTGCCAGCTATTCGCTTTTCCAAAAAAAACACACAAAATAACAGGCTTTTTATCTGTATTTGCTGGTTATTTAGCATCGCTCTTCTTTTGTTTCATAAAGGATAACTCGAATGACACAGGCAGCAATGTGGAGCTTTTTTTACAAAGACAAAACTGTCCAGGGAAAAATTACAGTCACGATCAGATGAAACTAGAATATAAATAATATGAAAACCATATGGTGAGTATGAAAGCACCGTCATGCATGTCTTTGTAGTCTGGATGCATTCTGAGGTTATAGGGGCTAAATGCTTGCCTCTTATCATCGTTTTTGAAATAGTTACTAGCTGTGAAGATGAGTATAAGTTCCCTCAAGCCTGCAGGGACCCATTTTTTTTCATAAACCTGTCTCTGACGTCAATGCCCCGGCTGTCCTGTGGATTGTCACAGCAGACGTTTAAAGAAAGAGAGAGAGAGTGTGTGTGTGTGTGTCTGTGTGTGTGTGTGTGTGTCTGTGTCTGTGTCTGTGTCTGTGTGTGTGTGTGTGTGTGTGTGTGTGTGTTTAAAGATTGCTGTAGAAGCCTGTAACCTTGCAAAGCAATACGTAGAGGAGTTCAAAGTCATATGTGGGTTTGTGTGTGTATCTGTAAAGAAGGTTTGGGCAAAATTCTGCATTTAAATGTACATTTGAATTGAATTGTCCACACCCTGAAAAAAAAACAAGAAAAGACAAAACAGTAAATCTAATTCTGAAAACAAACAACAACAACAAAAATCACTGAATCAAGCTATATACATTATTTATATGATTCAAAATCAGGTAAAAGAAAATCTCTTTAAGGACAGGTTTTTACCACTTTTTACAGTGCTGGATGTTTAATTGGAATCTGAATCAGAATTGCAGGATGAGGAAATAGCTCTTCTGCAATTTAACGAAATGCAATTATCTTTTATTTAATAGACAAATAATTTCACAGTATTGTATAATTCATTTTTTTATATGTATTTAGCAATACATCTTTATATGTTTTGTCATTACATCATTAAGGTTAGAATATCTTAAAATTAGAAATTAGATTAGAATGTGTCCATTAAAATGCAATGAAATAAATGAGTAAATTAAATATACACTGTAAGAAAAAAATGTAGAAAAATGGAAAAGGTACTGATGATTTTCTGCCATTATCTGTTCATTTACAGACATTTATTTTAACCCTCAAACACAACACAGTTGTGTAATGCAAAATGCATAATTTATCATTTCGTTTCTTTGAATTTTAATTCTACTTCCTTAAACACTACTTTAAATTGCAATTCTATAATTACTCAGTTCAAATTCAGGAATTGGTGCACTATACCATGCTGTAAAGGACTTGGTAAATACAATTAAAAAACACCATAGAAAAGATTTAACCAAATGACTGTCACTCTCCTTCTCCGAAGGCATTTCACAGTGTTTCATGATGCCATTCTTCAAATGAATTACAAGCAAGCAGTAACTTTTCTCTGCAGTCTGAAAGAATCAAAACCAGCACCACCAGCCATGATGCTAAAACTTAGAAGTGATGGAGCTCTACGTTCAAAATACATAATCTACTTGAAACATAAGTGTTTGTGTAACAGTATTTTACTCAGTAAATGCTACTCTCAAAATGGACTGTCTGACATATTTTAACTAACACAACAAATTATGTTTGTTACATGTTTTGAAGATCTAGAGCATCAGAAATGTTTCTATTACTTTTGTTGGTTACACTTTACTTGAAGGGGTGTGCATAAGACTGACATGACACCTTCATAATCATGACATGACACATATCATGAATATGAAGGTTTTTATGCATGTTCATGACAACTGTAATTAAATGTAATTCGCTCAGTTATGTAATTTTTAATACAAATATGACATTGTTTGAGATGTCTTTGTTATGGGCTATGGTTAGGGGTAAGGGTAGGGGTAGGGTTAGGTCAAATAATGTCATATTTGCATTAAAAATGACATAACTGAGCGAATTACACTTAATGACAGTTGTCATAAACATGCATAAAACCTCCTTCCTATTCATGACATGTGTCATGTCATGATAATGAAGGTGTCATGTCAGTCTTATGCAAACCCCTTCAAGTAAAGTGTTACCCTTTTGTTTCTTGATATTGGGTTTGAATTCAAAGTTCAAATTGAGTCACCTGAGCAGCTTCATTTGTTACAATGCAACAAAAAATGATATCTCTAAATTCCATTCTAAACTCCATTGCATTTTTTAATTTATTTAAAAAATTCATTATACATATATATATATGTATATACTGTATACTGCACACTATTCAGCAAAACAGTATGCTAATATTCTATTTTGGAACTAGTCTGTATTAAAGTGACTCAAGATAAACAAATACTTTTGAGAATGTATATTTAGGGTGAATTCCTTTTTTTCCCCACAGCGGATAAAAATCTAGAATAAAATATATTACGGTTTCATAAATATTCTATGATCATGAAGTTAAGTCTATGACATAAATGTCATAAATAAAACAATATCAAAAATCCTGTAACATTACATTACATTGTAACATTGCATTATTTTTTGAAGATTACATTTTACAATGTTTACTTTGTTTTTCACCGTTTACTATTTACCTAATCCACTTTTCAAACTTTTCCACTTTTCCAATTTCCACTTTTTATACAAACAGATGACCTACAGTATGATAATGTTGTCCATTTCTCAAATAATCCTTTTGGCCCATTATCAGAATTTTTATATTTACAAAATATAACAAAAAATGTAACATGAGATCACACTTACAGTGGGGTGTGCTTGTGAACCACTCATGAAAATGTTTCTGTTTTGCGTTTTTCTAATTTAATACAAAATTCATCATAAATTATAAGCAAAACAATCTTTCAAGCGATCATTTTAGCCCATAACAAGAATCATAACACAACACTGTATTTCCGAGACACATTCCTTTTGAATACAGAAACATGCTATAATTCAGCAAAAAAAAAAAACTGGCCAAAAATCGTATTTTTTTTCCTTCTTTAAATTTTACATTTGAGACAAAATAATTGTTTTTACAGGATCCCAATAAAACTGTGACATTCAAATCTTCATTTCCAGCACCTCTAAGCTCGCTGATGTTAAGAGTAATACCACTTGAACATACAGAGCTTAGGAAATCCCTAAAAGCCGCATGACATAATAACCGCAGTCTGGTCTGTGAATATTTCCTCTGCCTTCAGGCTCTAAACACTGGGTGGTTAGAATGGGAAAAAGAGGTAGCTGTAAAATGACTCTTTCTATGTCTTGTCCACAAAGTCCCGACTGACATTTCTGCTTTACGTTTTCTTAATGGATCAGCATTCATCAGCCCTGAGCTCCCCATCCACGTCACTGTTAGTCTCCTCTGATGTGGCGTCTCACTGTGTTACAGGGCAGTCTCTTTCATACAGTTATTACCATGTAATTTGCTCTGCCAGGGTATACACAGCTCTTTACAGTGTGGTTGCAGCGATGAAGTGGTGAAGTAGAGAGCTGCCGTATGTCAAATCAAGCAGACACAGGATCTCTGGTTTGAAAGACCTAGTAAGTTTAAACTGACTGTGTTCCCTCCTAATGTAAGAGAGGAAATGTATTAGGATTATCGTACTATGAAGATTTGACTCGGTGTGGACTTATTCTCCATGCAGTATAACATCTTATAGTGATGTCTGACGTGTCATGATAAATACTGTGCAATTAAGTTATATACAATCATCCATCCATTCATTTTCCAAACTGCTTGTCCTGTAGGTTGCAGGGATGTTGGAGCCTATCCCAGTGTCTTGGGCCGAAGGCAAGGATATCACCCTGGGGTGCGTTTGCTGTACAATGATGTAACATGCTCAGCCAGTGCAGTACGATGCATCAGTGGAGAAATTAGCTTACCTAGCAAGTAAAAAAAAAAATCTGAAATCATTGTAACTTGGTTGCACAACTGTTGTTTGAACCATGTTATTTCAACAATATAGGAATGCTGTTAATCATATCACACAAGTGGTGGAGTGATAACCAGTGTTGGGGTAACTCATTACAAGTAACGGGAGTTAAGTAATCAGATTACTTTTTTCAAGTAACTAGTAAAGTAACACATTACTTTGAAATTTACAACAAAATATCGGAGTTACTTTTAAAAAAATACTTTTTCCCATTTATTCACTGACACCTCTCCTGTTCATGTGTTGAGAGAAATTGGGAGTGAGGTGAAGAGACAGAGGTATTTCCTTCAGGGCGAGGCTTATTCATTTCACCTTTGGTGTGAAAGGGCCTTTACAGTTGCCAAAACTATAACCTTTGGGATTTTTGTTATTAAAAATAAATAAGCAAGCCCAGCCCAGGTGATAAAAATGATAACGCAAACATAATGCAACGTGTTACCTTCCATAAAAAGTAATTAACACAATAATGCAATATTGTAATGCATTACTTTTATAAGTAGCTTTCCCCAACACTGGTATTAACTAGTATAAGATTATTTAAACATATTAATAAGCAGTACATCTCTTTATACATGTGCTTCATTCAGTCAACAACTTGCTTCGCAACGTAATTTTTCTGAGATGCTGCTCTAAAACAGCTAGGCATCTGAGGACTACTTCACTATTTTTGTTCACTGTCACTTTGCTTAATTTGATGTTTGATTCATTGTGGGTTCCCTCACATTCTCCTGGATTTCCTTACGTGCATTCCTCATCTTCTTCTTCTTAAAAAACAACAACAACAACAAGAAAGCATCCTAAAAGCTATAATTTTGTTAGTTGTTTAAACAGGAGTCACATTACAAAAACACTCATGTGTTCTCAAACTCGTTGCTCTAACTTATTTATGTATCTTAACAGATTAAATACAAGTCTAATAGATTACCCATGTCTGAAAATGCACAATTCTTACCAGATGAAGAAACAATATGCAAGCTCTTATTTTCTCCACTGACCCAAGAGTCTGAATGCTCAGTCACCGGATGAAGAAATATTTCTAAGTTTTGGAAAGTGTGGGGTCCAACAGACGTCAATGGGACGTCAAATGATACAGGAAATCCTTTGAATAAACTTCAGGGAAAAGAAACCCAACTCCTGTAATAATTACAAAGAACTGTGCTGCAAACTTGTGCATGCCATACTGGAGCAATGAACTGAAACATTTCAAAGGTGAAGGTGCATTATTGACTCCCAATACCAGTGAAAACAGAGATTTAGAGATTTTATTTTCTTTTTATGCATGATTTGGCAAATGCAAACTAGTAAATATCGTCCTTTCTGTAGCCTGAAGCACCTAAAGCATTTCAATAGATGTATAGATTCTTTAATTATAGGGTATAATCAAAAGTCTATTAACCCACGGTGGAGATTAAATATTATCTGTGCTGTAATTGACATTGTGTTGGTTCTGATACATTTGGACAATATACAGGTGATACTTAATTATGCACAAAGGTTTCTAACAAAAGTGTACAAACAAACACAGAAATCACATACAGTAAGCTATCCTGAATCACATACCATTATGTTAAAATCATTAAATATATTATTATACTCTGATATTATTAAAGATGCTTGTTTTTAATGAATTTCAACTTTTGCAGAAAAAAATGTGCCGACGAAGGTTTGCACAGAAATCATACAATATCGGATGGTACAGTAGTCTGTTTGTAGTTTATATATTTACATAAATATACATTTTTGGAGGGGAAAAACGTCGTTCCTGCAGGAGTAGTTTGTCATTAGTAAGCTGTGCCATAACGAAAAACTGAGGTTTGCCCTCAGCCAACAGAAACACACACACCGCACACCACACAAACGAGTGCCTCTCTCTCTCTATCTCTCTCAAACACACAAACGAGTGCGCGCTTCTCTCTATCGCGCTCTCTCTTCACACACCACGAGGGCGCTATCTCTCTCTCTCACACACACACCGAGTCGCTCTCTCTCTCTATCTCTCACACACACACACGAGTGCGCGGCTCTCTCTCTATATCTCTCTCTCTCACACACAACAGGAAGTGCGCTCCTCTCTCCTCACACACACAGGAGTGCGCGCGTCTTCTTATCTCTCATAACACACACACACGAGGTGCGCTCTCTCTCATCTCTCAAAACAAACCGAGTGCGCGCTCTCTCTCTTCTCTCTCTCTCTCAAACAAAACACGAGTGCGCTCTTCTCTCTCACACACACAGAGTGAGCGCTCTCTCTCTATCTCTCTCCACCACACACAACGAGGGCGCGCTCTCTCTCATTCTCTTCTCTCCCCAACACACGAGTGCGCTCTCTCGCTTCTATCACACACACGAAGTGCCTCTCTCATCTATATCTCTCTCACACACACACGAGTGCGCGCTCTCTCTCTATCTCTCTCTCTCTCACACACACAAACACGTGCGCTCTTCTCTCTCTCTCACACACACAGTGCGCTCTCTCTCTCTCTCTTTCTCACACACACACACACTTTCTCTCTTTCTCACACACACACACAAACACACACGAGTGCGCTCTCTCTCTCTCACACACACACAAAAACACACTCTCTCTCTCTCTCTCTCTTCTCTCTCTCTCACACACACACACAAAAACACACAAACACACACACTCACTCACTCTCTCTCTCACACACACAAACCACCCACACTGATGTGCGCGATTCTCTCTCTCGCTCGCTCTCTACTCAAACACACACACGAGTGCGCTCTATCTCTCCCTCTCTCTCTTCTCTCTCACAACACCCCCCCCCCCCCCACACACACACAAGAGTGCGCTCTCTCTCTCTCGCTCGCTCTCTCACACACACACACACGAGTGCGCGCTCTCTCTCTCTCTCTCCCTCTCTCTCTATCACACACACACACGAGTGCGCCTCTCTCTCTCTCTCTCTCCTCTCTCTCACACACACACTGAGTGCGCTCTCTCTCTCCTCTATCTCTCTCTCAAAACGATGTGCCTCATCCTCTCACACACACACACAAAACAAACACACACGAGTGCGCGCTCTCTCTCTCTATCTCTCTCTATCTCTATCACACCACACACACCCAACACACAACACACACACACACCACGGGGCGCTCTCTCTCTCTCACACACACACACAAACACACACGAGTGCGCGATCTCTCTCTCTCTCTCTCTCTCTCTCTCTCTCACACACACACACACACACACACACACAAACACACACACCCTCTCTCTCTCTCTCTCTCTCTCACACACACACACACACACACACACATTGACGCGTGTTGTCGTCAGAGCGCGTCAGTCCGCAGCAGCAAACAGTTGATTTCTCCAGATCTGCTGCCTGCCTCATCACAAAATATGCGGTCGTTTATGGCTCCTGACAGCTTGATTTTTACGCACCAACGGTATTACCTGTGTTAAAATATGCTCTGTGACTTTGAGATCTAGAAGCTAAAGAAACAAATCCCAACTGTATGTACTCAGAAGACCCCGAAATGCACCAACATGTCTTTATAGCGAAGAATGGCCTCTAGTGGAAGCACTTATAAACACCCATTTGTCCTTACACGCTGCTTTTATATGAATTCTCCAACGTCCTGCCTGACACTATAACATAAGAGGATGTCCAACCCTGAGAAATGACGCCCCCATTCCCCCCCTGAACAGTGGGAAAACACACTACAGCAGTCCGGAGCAGAAAAGCTGCGCCAGAGCGCGGCGCAGCCGGGGAGGAGATACGCGAACGCCGCCGCTCTCAGTGCCGTTTTCCGGCTCCTCTCGAGACAAACCGTCTTCGCCTCCTGGCTTCATTTGTCAACATTATACTTGGAGGAGAGGACGGGGCGCGTCTACATATTGGACGTAGATACTACAGTGCGCGTAAAACACGGCATTCTATAGCGCCTTATAGACTTGACGCGCTTTGATGTCATCCGGCTGTTCAGTGTCGGATCGTTTCATTTATAAAAGCGGGTCGACATTAAACTAGACGCATATCATATCAAGAGTTATCATCACTCGCTTGCGGGCAGACATGGAAGATGGTCCGCCTTCCACAAACTGTTTCCGAAGGTTTACGGACTGTTTCCTTGGCTCAAGTAGGTATACTTATTATTTCTCTTGCGTACTAGTAACTAAGGGTGTCAAAAAATGTAACGTTTTTTTGTTGAGCACTTGCACTGCGTTGCAGCTGCATACTGGCAAACTTTTGAATCTATTTTCCAACATGAAGTTTGACTGGCAATATTTGCGCAACGGCTGCGTGTGAATGATTATGTCTATTACAGTTAAGTTGTTTATATAATTGTCTCTCATCACCTGTTATGTGTGTTGATATGAAGTTTTAGTGCAGTAGCTGGTTGGGGACATACATGTGAGACAGGGTGATGTTTCATTATTTGAATTAAGTGTGGAAATGAATTTATTTTGTGATTTCCTCTTTCTTTTAAAATGCAGGGAGAGGAGACACGAGTCACTATTTTCTACTGGCATGTAACTTAGTGTCATATGCATGCATCCATAAGCATGCATTTATTTATTGAAGAATTGCAGAGACTAAACAGTGGACCTGTTTGTAAAAAAAAAAAAAAAAAATCCCGCGCTAATTAATTAAGTCCTTGATTAGGCTACCAATCAGCGGCAGAGTTGCATTATTACCCTGTTGCTGTACATCTGCATTTACTAATAGTGTTAATACATCACATAGTGAGCAGATGTTTTCTGTACATACAGTAATTTAATATGTAGTAGAAATCACATGCAGGATCTTTAAAATGTTTTCATGGATGAAGCAAGACTTGTTGGGTGTTACTTGGGATTTTAGTCCCAGTGTCTACTGTCTACAAATACACATTTGGAGATTTATTAGCTGCAACAATAATATATGCATTATGTTGAAATGGGTAACTTATTTCAGCGATTTGTTGCTTTGTTGTTACTATACTCATAAATTCACTACAAGTATATTAACTGCTTATTTTACATATGATTATAAAAATTTCATGTGGCATTTTGCCTATTTGCTTGAGGAAGAAAAACAGTCAAATATATTTTAGCTACCGTGCAAGACAAGGCTTGATTGAGTGTTCATCATAATGCAAGTCTACACAAATGACAATTATTAATTTATTTAGAAAGAAACCATATTTAGTAGCGAACAGGCAGAAGCAAAGCTGTTTCTTTTCACATGCATACTGTTCATAATGGTAAAGAGTAAACTACATTTAGACACTACAACTAACCTAGTGCATTGAAAAACTATGTCAGTCACGAAAAAAAAGTCCCACAAAAGTCCCAAGCAGATCGAAATGATCACAATGTAAAAATGATAAACAGTGAAAGGCAACACTTAATCAGCACTCACTCCTGCACACTTTGATCTGATGCCACAGTAAGCTATCAGAATGAAATTGTTTAGATCACACTTGTTAGAGACTTTGTATTTTTTCAGAGCTTCACATGCAGAGGAATTATTGGATGTTGTCCTCAGTGCATAGCAGCTCAAAGTGTGCGTGAGGGACAATAGTGTCAAGATTGTTTCGGTGACCTCCTCTAATGGACATTATGGCAGAATTAGCATTGAACATATTGACATGAGGGCACCACATAAGCGGTGTGCCGTGGTACTAATGACAGGTAAGCAAGAATGTCACAGGCTTTACTGAGGTTACAGTACCTCGAAATGTCTGCTTGTGATAATGTTTTCTCATAAGAAGGGTGTAATTCCTTGCAGTCAGTGGATACATACAAAATTCATACTATTCACACTGTAGAGCATTTTCCTTAAAACATTATTGGAAAATACCAGGCATAAAGGGTCAGAAAAGTAATTGTCTATAAACTTCTGTATTTACCATGCATCTGTCCTATACTGTATGTACATTCATCCAACAAGAGGTAAATATAGTGTGTTTATTTATGGGTGTTACTGTGAAATAAAATTATTACTCATATTGTGATATACTGTAAGATTTTGGTCATGTTGCCCACCCCTAGGCCCATCAATATGCAAATGTTATAACAAAACATAGGCTTAATAAGAACACTGATATTTTAGTTTTACTTTGTTGTTGTAGTAAGAGTGTTTGGTTTCCAAATGTCTCATGAATTATGATGTTTTCTGTCGGCAGCTGATAATTTGCAGCACAGAACACACTCTGGTCTGCACAAACCAAGTTTATCCACGCTGCAAATCAAACAGTATTTATTTTAAAGTGAAAAAAGTGACGTGACATGTGGCCAAGTATGGTGACCCATACTCGGAATTAGTGCTCTGCATTTATCCCATCCAAAGTGCACACACACAGCAGTGAACACACACAAACTGTGAACACACACCCAGAGCAGTGGGCAGCCATTTATGCTGCGGCGCCCGGGGAGCAGTTGGGCATTCGGTGCCTTGCTCAAGGGCACCTCAGTCGTGATATTGAAGGTGGGAGAGAGCGCTGTACATTCATTCCCCCCACCTACAATCCCTGCCGGTACGAGACTCGAACCCACAGCCTTTGGGTTATGAGTCCGACTCTCTAACCATTAGGCCACGACTTCCCACCGACTTGATTTATTGCAGTCTGGGTTGTATTTTTCCATACTTTGTGTAGTTTTACTCATGGTTTTCAAGCATGTCATGCAACTTGTCCGTGCTGACATCTGGTTTCTACCTGGTGACAGATTCATATGTTTCAAAATATTGTAGATTTTGATTAGACTCGTGGCCTTTGACATCAGCAGCACAGAAAGGGAGGTTTATTTATTTTGCTGTGCTAACTGTATAGACAATTCTATTCAGTTGCATTTTGTCTTTTACAGTTAGCAGTGTGTTATTCTTGCGGTCCACAAATTAAAAAAAGACCTACAGCTAATTTTGTGTTGTAATATTTAATTTTTTACTTTTTCTATACAGGACAGAGATTACAATAAACTTTTATTCGCGATCTATACTGTACTTAGAAGTTGCACTACATATTTGTATGCGTTTTTTTGTTATTATTGTTTTTATTCGACAAAACAGCCTAGAATGACAGGAAAGTGGATGGAGAGAAAGAGGGAATGAGACTGGGACATGAAACAGGCCATGTGATTTAGATGCTTAACTACATATTAATGGAGAATCCCAGAAAAATTCAATATCAATATCAGTCAGGAATAAAAAGACTCGGAATCATTCTGGAGGATTTTTTTTTTAACATTTTGCATTCATGTTACTGCAGTGCTCTGTGGTAAGAGTGCAGGAGTGGAGCAGTGTGGTGAAGATGTTCGGTGTGTTGAAGGGACCTTGCGGCTGGTGTGTCATTGCATCTCTCAGAGGCAGTGCTGAGTCTTCGCTTCCTGCTGCTTTCTGCAAGGCTGCTGATATCAGCAGGTCACCACACACAAACAATGGAAATACAGCATTGTTTTCTACGTTTTTTTGGCATGTATCTTTTATTTTTTTTATTTAAAATTTTGGATTATTGTGGAAGTCTTGTGAAATCACACAAATCCATGTTAGCTGAGGTCCATTGACAGATACAATTTTTGATTTTAATATTGTAAATGTTGAAATTAACATTAAGATTAATACGTTTTAGAAATGTTTTTCCTTGTAGTTCACGTTACCAAATGTAGTCAACGATTTGCAACACGACCTTATTGTAAAGTGTTACTAATGATTCTTATGAGGTAGTTCTTTTTAATGAAATAGATAGAAAGTCTTACCAATCAGTCTTGAGAAATTATATATCATTTAATTCTAGAGATTCCTGGTGAATTTGGGGTTTAAGAATTATTTATTATTTATAAGAATAGAATATATTATATATATATTTATATCCTATATATCTATATATATCTATATATCTATATATATATATATAGATATTAAATAGGATCCCTACATTACATTTAGAAACATTTTATTACTTAATGCATTGCATGGTAAAAGTTAAATAAATGTGCTGAACAAAGCGAAACGACCCAAACCAACACAAGACGCAATTTGGAATTTGGAAATTTAATTTGACAGTATGTAGTAAGATGTTATCTCACCCCTGCAACAGATTAGATCTGAAAAAGTTGTTCAGTCTTATGACGGCATTTTATCCGAATGTTTGGGACGAGGCATGCTACCAGTGGTGTGGTGTTGTTTTATATCAGCCCTGCCCCGGTGTGTGTGTGATGGACCTCTCCACAGAGGCCGTTTTTGAGGCTACTCCAGGTCAACACTAATGTGATCTGACAGGCCATCTACAGAGTGCTTAACTCAATGAAGAATGCTGCATTGTCATGCAAGAAACGCTCATCGAAGACACTTCCTCCCCCAGCTGGATGTCATTTAATCATCCCAGTGAATCCCCTTCTCAAACGGCCTTTCACTAAACAAGTCAATGAATCAGCTTCACATGATATACATTCAGCAGTCTGCCAGACATACAGAATGTCGAGACGCACTTTTGAAAATGTCATTAGAAAGTCCAGCATCGGCCAGTGGACAACTGGACAATTTGACAAAGTTTTCAAATGCATCTTTTCATTCTTGATTTATGAAGGTAGCAAGACATTAAGGACTGTCTGAATCCAATGTTTTCATGATGTCCTGTCTATTAAGCTGTTTTTATCTGGTCTGTTAAAGGCATTATTAATGTGTCCTTCGATGCATGTGATATCCCACAATCCTGTTCAGATGGTTCACCTTTTGGTGGAAAGAATAAAAATGGTGTCTGATGGACTAGTTGAAGATAAGTTCATAAATGTTTGATTTTTTATCGGTTTTTACTGAGAAATAGGCATTTCAGTCATTACATATTTATTTGCCTATGTGTAATGCTCACTTTAACTGGTTTAATCATTAAAACAACACATTAGATCATTAGACATGGTGTGGAATTTTCTTTAAGATGTGCCTTAATACACAAATAGTGCCACTGACTTCAGTTTTGCCTCAACCAAAAGCCCATTTGTCAGAATGATGGCATATATTGGCATGTAGAAGCTCATGCGAGTGATGCAAGTGCATGTTTGGCCTGCGTTGTGTTCTGATTCCAATTCTTCCATTTTCTCTTCAATACTTTCCTGTCTGGTTTTGAACAAAAAATGTATTATTATTATTATTATTATTGATATGGTTGATTTCTAATTCTCTTGGCAACATTTTCAGATATTATTTTTATACAATGAATTCTAACAGAAGAGTGAAAGATCTGTAACAAATAAGTTCCTTTTCAAGGGAACAAGACACTGCATCCTCTAGGGGTCGCTATGGGGAGCGCCTCGACATGACCTGTGTCTGAAGCATACATTCAAAACAACAACAACACGTTGGCCGGCGACAGCCTATGACGTCACGACAGTGCACCACATATAACGAAAAGTGCCGGGAGACACATCATCCTCTCTTCCGTCTTGAATTGACTGTTTTTTTGAAGCGTGCATTCCCGGTGGTAAGAATGTCCTTTTCTTCCCTTTTTGGCGAGCACTACAGACGTTTAGGAGATGGACACACATACTTTGCGTTTGTTTTGTTTGGGGTAAGAGCATGCATGCGATGTCCTTGAGGGGGCAATCTGCATCCACTGCGAGCGTTTTTTAATGAAAAAGCTCCGCTCTCGTTTGTCTCTCTTTTTCGAGTAAAGAGGGGTAGCCATCTGCTTCCCGCGATCCAGGATCCGCCGTTGCTGAGGCACGGAAGGGAATGAGCTCTTGGGGATCGCAGGTGGACCTGGCTGATGAATTTAAAGAGGGGCTTTTCCTCTCGCGCTCGTCTGCCAGCTGACTGGTTAGCGCTGGATGGAGGATGATGTATTTCCCTAACTCATCTGATCCAGTGACCATTACTCTCTGTTGGGTTCGGCCCAGATGTCTGAGGGCGGCAAAGAAGCTGAGGCTGAGCCTTCCCAGTTCTCCTGCCCTGCGTATGATGAGCTACTTGAGGTTATGGATTGCGCCACAGCAAGGTTTGACTTGGAAGCAGGCCAAGAAAGTGACGTTGCGAGGTCGTCTCGATGAGCGTTATCTTTCTGACCGTAGCCCTCCAGCTCAGGTGAGCCTTCCCTTTCTTCCTGATCTCTGTACGGAGATTGAGAAGGAATGGAGGAGGCTGTTTTCCTCCTGCATCCATAGGTTCCAGCATACGAGTTATACCAACATTGAGGGGATGTGTGAAAGCGGCTATGAGAGGATGCCCCCTATAGACGAGACGCTGGCTAGCTATCGCTCTGTAGGTGAGACATCCTCTCTCAAGGCTCCCTCCTTGCCATCTAAGCCCCTTCAGGCTTAAATGGCAGGGCATACGCAGCAGCAGGTCAAGCTTCGTTGCACACGATGGCGGTGCTTCAGGCGTACCAGGCTGATCTGCTGAAAGACCTGGATAAAGGGGAGGACCTTTCCACTGACGAGGTAGCTGATCTGCGCCGCACCACGGATCTTGCTCTCCATGCTACTAAGCAGGCTGCCTCTGCTATGGGCAGATCCATGGCGGCTATGGTGGTGACGGAGAGACATCTGTGGGTGAACATGGCAGATATTGGGAAGAAAGAGAGGGGCTTTCTTCTCTATGCTCCGGTTTTGCCTTCCGAACTTTTTGGTACCTCCGTTGAGATGGTGGTCGAGAAGTTTAGGGAAACGAAGGCGTGCTCAGCGGACTTCAAAACCTTCATTCCACGAAGGTCCAGGTCTGAGCCCGAACAACGCAGGGGTCCTGGCCCATTCTTTGCATTCCGGTGGCTCGGATCACAGGACGGGCATAGAAGACTAGTGTCCTACTCGTGCCCTCCCCACCTGCGGGTGTGGCCTCAGTATGAAGCGCGGGTCAAAGTGGTGTAGCAAGAGACCTGATGGAGGTTGATCCAGATAGGTTTTCTCAACGCTCGTTCTTCCGGACCAGATGTAAGACCTAACCTCCTAACTCATCTCCCTCGGGGGGTTTAACATCTGCCCTCATCTTCCCCTTCCTAAATTCCCCTATAACCACCATCAACTCCACCTGACCGAGGTCAGGTAGAAACCTCCTGCACCTGAACTGCAGTCTCTTATGCTGGACCTATGATGTTTTGGTTGGTTCTATGGCTTCATAGTGAACACCTTGCTGATGGTCTGGACTAGAGGCTTCTTTGAGTCACCTCTTGAACGGGGCTCCGGAGCGGGGACCATGGTGGGTGAGTATGATTCATTTTAAATAAATGTAAATCGCTGGTGGTTGTGTGAATCCTTCTGCTAGCCTTCTTTGTAGTGTTTCCAGGACCTGTCTGTTGTGTTTCTGACCTTGTTTAGGGTAGGTCCTCGGCGAGCACCCCCTCTGCTGGACTCAGAACCCTTGCTATCGACTCATTATGGTGATGGCCTCACTTGTCGATACTGGATCAAGACTGGATGATAGCCCTGTTTCCGGCTTCATGCTTCCTGGATCATGTGGCCAAGTTGTTAGGCTTCTGTGGGAGCCTTCTTGGTCATCAGGTCCCAAGTACAGCACCGCAATTCTGGGATCTGTGGGTCCTTCCTTCTGGTGAGCTCTCTGGAGTGTATGCTTTGTGAGATTCTCCTGGACGTCCAGGCTGGGCTTATGCCTCTTTGGCTGCCCTGACTGGGATGCCATATCCATGTTCGCCCAGAGGGGCTTCCTGTGTTAAGATATCCTTTCTCTGAATGGAGCTCCTCACGCTGAGGCGTTGAGTGGCTTTACTCCACTCTGCAGTCCGCTAGTTGCGTCGTACTGCCATCATGGTGAGCCAGTGGGTCACCCCTCTGTGGAGTGGGTCTGAGTGCACTGGGTTCCCTAAGGTATGACTGGGTGGTGTTTCTGTGGAAACCCTTCCTCAGTGCTCTGGCTCTGAGGAGAAACAGCTCTCCGCCCTCACTGCGGGAGGGTCCCTTTGAGCTCGCCAGTCCTGGGCAGGCTGGGTGAGTCCTCCTCGTGACTCGAGAGTTAGGTCCTCTACAAAAAGTTCCTCTCTCTCTTCGCTAGGGGTTGAACCCTCCACCCTTGAGCTCCGTGGCAGTGACATCAGGTAGTTGGGCCACTTGCTGCTTCCCTGATTCCCTCTATTCGGGTCAAGCCAGGCAGTGCTCCCCTCACCTCAGTGGGTTGTCTTTGAGCCTGCCGCTCCCGAATGAGTGTCTGAGGACTTCTGGGCATCTGTGAGCAGATGCTTTGGAATCTTTCTAAATCCATGCAATGGTAAATGCACATGCTAAGCTACAGACTTTCTAAAATCCACATTGTGGTAAGTGTGCACGCAAAGCACTCTGCACACTTTCTAAAATCCTGCATGGTAAGGGTTACGTGCTGTCAGCCTCGTTCCCTTTCTCTGAGTTGGCTTAGGCCCCGGTACTCGCCTTGGGCTCCACTCAACTAATGTATCTCTGTTGATACATTCTGAGCAGGGCGGAAAAAAATGCATGTTTGGGCCCTGTTGTCTCCAGGCTCTACGGGTCTGGTTAAAGCAGGACCCATGCTCTCTATCGGGTAGAGAGCACAAGGCTGGATTGGGGTTACAATGCCATTAATCTAGTAAGCATCGCTCCCCTCACTGTAGAGGGTTATTTATGAGCGTGCTGTTTCCTTCCGAGCGTTCGAGTTCTCTCCCCTTCAGAGGAGTTGAATTCCCCGCTCCGTGGGCTGTTCTCGTGGATGGACTTTAGCAGTGCTCCCCTCATTCAGAGGGTTTCCAATGAGCACGTTACTCCCTTTTCTGAATTCTGAGTTCTCCTCTCACATGGAGAGTTGAGTTCTCTGTTTCCCAGAGCACCTGGAACCAGCAACATCAGGCGAACTAGGCCCTTCCTCTGCCTCCCTGATACGCTGAGTGCAGTACCTTACCTTCAGGATTTCTACGAACATGCTGTAGGCTGAGAGCTGGGTGTTACACTCCCTCAGCTAGGTAACTTACTGCTAGCCATTCCAGCATTATACCATGAGGGTGAGTTGATGACTTCTCAGACATATTGTTCTATGGGATGCGCCATTTCCATCGATGTGCGCTCTGTGTATGTTATGCACTGCTCCCTCAGAGTGCCACGGTCACATAATGTCTCTAGGTCTGTCTGGTAAACAGTCTCTAGGGCCCCTTAGCAACGGTATCTTTAAAATCCATGTTATGTTAAGTGTGCACTCGAAATCTCAGTGCACTTCCTAAAATCCACGCTGTGGTAAGTTCGCACATCAAGCATTTTGCGTTCTTTCTAAAAATCCTGTATGGTATGGGTTACCCGCGCTGCAGCTTCGTGCCCTTTCTTTGCACACTTCTGACCGGCTGGTCAGGCCCTGGTTCCACCTTGGGCACCACTCTTCCTATGTATCCTCAGTGATACCTACTTTATCAGGGTGTGCTACTAGGGGTCTGTTGAGACATTTCCTTCAGCACATGCAAAGAGAAACATGCGGTAGCCCCTGTGTGACAGGCCAAGACCTAGTTAAGATTCTAGGCGCTTGGTCGTATCGCCTTAAAGGAATCTCTTCCTGACAGAGATGGGCACTCGAGTTAGTGTCTCGGACTCGAGTTGCACTCGAGTTGCATTTTTATAGACTTCAGACTTGACTCAGACTCGACCTGAAATGACTCCAGACTTGACTCGACTCAAGGAAAAAGGACTTGTGAATATTTTAAAAGCAACTCGAGTCTTAATCCTTATAAAACTGATATTGAAAAGGCAGACCGCATCCACAACCCGGCATCTGGACTGTGAGCCATAACAGCAGCACTATTTTAAGTGACCAGCACGTCAAAACAGCGGAGTGGATCACATAACAAGCACTCAGGGTCGTTTATGGTAGATATCTTTCAGCGCTATAGGCTACTGTAGTGTTTTTATCTAAAGCCAAATGCTCTTTATTCAAGCTCTTTCTGCTCCGTGCGCTTTCTCTCTGTCTCCGGATGCACGCCGGCGCGGATGACTGTTGTTATTTTAACAACAACAGAAATATTGAGAGCAGCAAAATTATAGATTACTTTCACTAAAACACAGCATAAAAACAATGCTGCAAATATAGTTCTATTTCTTATTATCTATTTATGTATCCATAACCTGTTCAAACCAGATGTGGCAAGATGTTTCTGATCTACATTTAGCATTATTAATCTGTAGGCTAAGAACATTTCAAAAGAATCATGTAATAATAATTGGGAAATTGTTGTTAGACGGCTCGGATAGAACTTAAACTTTGAAACTGCTGACTATCTTTCTTTTCTGCTCAAGATGAGAAAATTTTGATTATTGTAGTCATTTTTAGTAGATAATGCTTTTAAGTAAAATATTAAAATAGTATAGATTTCAGGAGGAAAAGCCTGAAAAAAAGCAGATCATAGAACATATATTTTGTCTATAGCCTATAAAATAGCTTCGTAAATAGGAAGATTTCAATACATGAAGATTCTAAATGGGATTTTTTTAGCAAGCCATTAAATGACTTGAGACTCGACTCGACTCTTGACCCAGACCTCGAACTTGACCTCCGACTCCAGCGATAAAAGACTTCAGACTTGCTCAGCTCCAAGTTAAAGATTGTGAAACATCTCTGCTTCCTGATTCCAAGCCTTTGAGCTCTACCCTGGGCCCAGGAGTCCTGGACCTAAAAGGTAAGTTTATGGGGTATGTAGCACAGGCCTTTGGCCGTAGGGGATAATGTCACTGACAGCCGTCTAACCGTCCCAGGGGCAATTTCCATGAAGCTTTGGTAGAGTTGGTACTTAGTGCTCGCCTGTGGTTTGGCATGCACTCCCCTCAGCATGGTGCCGTGGGTATACCGTTCCCCATAGCGACCCCTAGAGGACGCAGTTTCTCGTTCCCTACTCAGGGAACGTCTCAGGTTACGTACGTAACCATGGTTCCCTGAGTAGGGAACGAGACACTGCGTCCTCTAGTTTCCTTGCCATGCTTCGGATGCAAGCTTCAGACGAAGAAGCGGATTACGTGTTCTCCCGGCACCTCTTTATACTGTGGTCGCACCGGTAGTGACGTCATAGGCTGTCGCCGACCAACGTGTTGTTGTTGTTTTGAATTTATGCTTCAGACACGGGTCATGTCGAGGCGTGATATACCATAGCGACCCCTAGAGGACGGAGTGTCTCGTTCCCTACTCAGAGAACCATGGTTACATATGTAACCTGAGACGTTTTTTTTCTCCTTGAATATTCACATTAGAATATGACATTAGAAATCAAATGTGTTGCAAATGCTGTTACATGTTGATTTTAAAGCCTGAGACATAATCTACCCATGTGAAAAACAAGTGCTCTTTATTCATTGTGCACTTGTACTGTACTTCAAATCTTAGATGTATGTTTAAAAGATCATATAATATTAATTAATTAAAAGGCCACTTAAGCGCATATAAATAGAGTACACTTTCTTGACTCTCTTAAGTACACTTTTAAAAAATCACTTTGTAATCATGCCAAATTATAAGTCTTACTTTAAAGTGCATTTTAAATTGTTTAATAATATTTTGTCATGCTTTAAAATATATTTTATTTGCAACGTCATCATTACATATTTTACAAATATATTTAAATGCATGACATGCAAGTTTAAATAATTACATGGTCAAGTATGTGTTTAGTTTAACCTTAAATAGTAAATGCTTGTCAGTACATTCAGCAGTACTTTAACCATATTTCAAAGACAATACAAGTAATTATAAAATTACATGGAAAGATGTACTTAAGTCCTACTTAACTGAGTTTAAAAAAGCTCTCTTAAGTTAATTATGTAATATGCATTTAAACTATTCTTTTAATGTATTTTTTTCATTTAAAAACCTTTGAACTTTAATTGTAAATACCATGCAATTAAGTGTCCAAAAACATTACATTCATATCGCACTTAAGTGTGTTCTTTTAATTTTTTTTATTTTTAATTTGGTGCTCTATTATGCTAAAGTGTACTTTTTTCACAAGGGTATGCAAGTACATGAACGTAAACGCATATGGCTTTGCAAGGTCGATTTTGTAAGTTGTTGCATTCCGAAATGTTTCAGACTGCAACTCTGCCCAATCTCATGTTAAGCTTGAGTACCTATAGAGTAGTACTGCATCCTTCATAAGGAGCTAAAAGAGTCCATGAGCACGCCACAGCTTTTGCGTAGTGATCGTCTGCAAGTTGTGACATGGACAAAAATAAAACGGGAACTAAAACTTTATTGAGTTCAATTTTGTTTAATTTGTTTATAAAACATTCCTCACCAAAATGTTGGGAACAGACAAACACACATGCACAACTCTGTTGCTTCCCAGGAGAAATAAAGTGCATCCACTGTTCCCTTAATGCTGGGTTCTTTGGGAAGCTGAACAAGGCTATATTTCCCTCACTACCAAAAACACACTTCTTTGGTGACTGTTGAGTTTGTGGTCTAAAAACAAAATGACAAATCCTTCTCAAGCAAGTCCTGTGCAGTGCTGACGACGACTTCCGTAACCCAAGTGAAGCACATTGATGGGCTGCTCTTGCTCTGGTTGATTTGTACGCACGCTCTTCCGGGAGGAGTGCCCATAAAAGGAATTCTGCCCTTTATGACATCATACAGGGCCATACTTGAGAGAAAAGAAAAAAAAAACTTTCCAAATCTTATACGAACCCTTAAGGAGTTTATTTGGCACAGAAATACTCTGTCATAATGTCCAACTTGTTTTTTTTTGTTTTTGTTTTTTTTAACTTTGACCATGTTTAGCATGAGAATCCAACTTTTTAACAGTGTAAATATGTCAGAATGCATGAAATAACATTAGACCTCCCCTTTAACATTGTTTCTATATGGTTAGTTCTCTGTTTCAGGTCAGCTAAAGTCATGGCAGAGCAACAGATTGAGGAGAATCCTGTTGAGCAAGTTAGTAAAAGTTCATCAAACTGTCAACATTTTCCATTTTTAAGACTGTGTCAAGTTAAAAATAGTTCAAGTTTAAAAATGTGCCTCCAGACCCCTGCATTCTGTTCCATTCCTGAAGGCTTCTCACATCAGCCCAGGGCCATCCTTACTGTTGAAACCTCGAATATATTTCAGCTACATTGTGATGACATTAGAAGAACATTTGAAATGAAAGTGAAAGTGACGTGACATGTGGCCAAGTATGGTGACCCATACTCGGAATTAGTGCTCTGCATTTATCCCATCCAAAGTGCACACACACAGCAGTGAACACACACACACACCGTGAACACACACCCGGAGCAGTGGGCAGCCATTTTTGCCGCGGCGCCCAGGGAGCAGTTGGGGGTTCGGTGCCTTGCTCAAGGTTGCACCTCAGTTGTGGTATTGAAAGTGGGAGAGAGCGCTGTACATTCACTCCCCCCACCTACAATTCCTGCCGGTACGAGACTCAAACCCACAACCTTTGGGTTACAAGTCCGACTCTCTAACCATTAGGCCACGACTTCCCAAATATGGAGAACTTAAGCTCTTATTCTTATTTGATAGACTTATGGGTCATCCTCATAAAATTTCCTTGGCATGAACACACTCTCTCTGTTACTCAGCACCCTGTTCTTCTGATGATGTCAGCTGACACTGAACTCCAGCTCTCCTTTATGACCTTCTGTTAGGAATCTCCAAAAGCAGACTGTGAGTCTGCTGTTCTCATCAGAGCTATCTTTTGGTCCCATTGCTCTGCCGGACACAGGAGTTTTCCAGATGTGGCAGGTGAAAATAAGCATCTTTGGCCTCCTGCGAGAGCAAGTGCTGTCAGATCAAACACTCCTCCCCCATCGCTTCAACAGAGGCATATAGGAAGTTCGGATGGGAATCGTGAGGAATTGAATGATTTTTGTTCCAAATCCACTTAATGATTCCATTTCTTCATCATCAACTAAAACATAATTTCTTTTGTCGTGGTGAAAGTGAAATCAGTTCTGAATTAGAACCGATTCTCAATTCCCAACCCTATAAAGAAGAGGTATCTACTCAGATAATAAAGCATTCATAACCTTGTCAAGGCTCATAATAAGCATATTTTATTATATCATTTTTTTCTCTCTCTCTCTCTTTTTGCAGTAACAGTCACAAAACACTGTTTGGCCAGTAAATGCATTCCTGAGTTTTTCCTCAGTACGATTTTTTATTAGTGGTGTTGGCTATGTCAAACATTACTATTACAGTGTCTCATACTCAGGATTAGATATTTAAATAAACCTCTAACCTTAAATAGTAACATGTGGCACATAACTCATCCCACTCTGTGCTACAGACACGAGTGGTTGCTCAAGTCATATAGCTTGTTGAGAAGGGTGATATTACTTTTATAAGAAATCAGGCTTATGGTTTTTGCCTTGCTGATGTTACAATCAGGGTGCGAACTACGGGGGGGCTAGGGGGAGCTCAGCTCCCCTTAATATGACATGGGCTCCCCTGAAAACGTGATTTGTGAAATTTTGGGGTGTCTCAAAAAAATATTGACAATGTGTTATTTTGATGTCTAATTTCAGTTTTGTGTAATGTGATCATCGTGGTTTATTATGTGTAAAATTGCAAAAATATCATTCATTCAGGCATGACGGCGATTTAAACCTAATTCACTTTAATAAAGATAACTATAGGCTACATGCTATTCTTGTCATGAGCATCAAGGTGTGGGGGCGCTGCGGTGCAAATTCCACTCATGTTTAGTACATGTTAACTCAAAGATTCGTAGAAAAAATATAAACTTTGTTCAGTGAACTCAAAGACAGCCGAATGCTTTGTTTATAGACTATTTGTGGGTGGCTGTTTGTTGTTTCACCTATCAAATCGTGTCGATAAAGTATAATAGGGTAACTCTTGTATAGTGATTTATCCTATATAGTGCCCCCCCCAAAAAAAACAAGTGGGCTCCCCCAAAGTCCACGATATAGTTTGAACACTGGTTACAATGATAGGAAAAATCCTGTAGGTTTACATTGAAGGAGACCTGAGCCATTAAGAGTCCAGAATATCATACCCATAGACTTGTGGTTGAGCTTTTTTGACACACCCCGACTGTTACACCACAGCAACAAGCTAAACCACTCAAAAAACTTGAACCTTGAAACCAGGGGAATAAAGGAATGCATAAAACTTTAATAACAATTCTTATTTTTTTATATGTAACCAAATTAAATTTGAACAATTATTCTCAGTCTTTGGGAAACAAGATGCTGCACAACAGAGGTATACATTTTAAATTAACACATGGATGAAAAAATTTGATATTTATGTTTTAATCAACTATATTATTTTTATTACTACTCTGACAGTACAAACAGTACAGTAAATATATATATATATATCTTCAAGTCATAATTTCTTCAAGTTAAACCAAACATTTATTTTGACAGGTTGCTGTGAAGACCTTTAAGTTTCTGTGTACGATTTCGTGTATCTGGTGATAATTTATCAAAATGAGGTGGTGAATGTTCATGAAGTGAGATCAGATCAGGTTTGGAGATGAAGTCCATTTCCTTATATAGTGACATAGCAGATGTTGAAAACACCACAAACGTGCTTGAGTATGTGTAGTAGATGAAACAGAAAGTGTGGACTCACTGGATACATCTGCCACAACTCCCATCACATCTAGCTCCTCAAGATAGATCAGGCCAATAACATACTCTTGGCCAGGTCGAAAGAAACTGAGAACAGGTTCCTCATCCAGCCTGATCCAGTACATGAAAGCTGGGGGGTTTTTCTTTTTCTTTTTTAATGCTTTGGCATCAACTCATCATATAGTCAACATCTAACTCCTCGGAACCAAATGCATTCTAATCAACTAGGGACAGTGTTGTCAAAAGCATTGTTAGCCAAATAATGTTGAAAGTTCTGTCGTAACTAACATAGTTCAGCGATTTGATGTTACCTGAAACTGAATAGTTCCAATGAACATTCGCAAAAAGCATCGAAAACTTGTGTGGTTAGAACTACAGTGCTCAACCTGTGGTTTATAAAGCATAGTTTCTTGATAATTGACATACGATGGACTTTAAAGATCATGCTCTTGCACATACGGGGCGTACATTCAGTACACTCATTTCGGTGTATTTATAATATTATATAGTTATATATATAATATATATATATATATATATTATATATATATATAATCCCTGATGCCCTGATGCCCTGTCGGGCCCGACACGCCGAGGGCCATTTCAGGCCGGCGCTCGGGCCATTTTTTTTTTTATACAGATCGTCTCGGGTCGGTCTCGGGCTCATTCAGTCTTCTCGCTCTCATTCCTTTATTTCAGCTTCAGCTCATTCAGCTTCTCTCTCCCATTTACGCGCTGAGCACACATAGGCTACTGTATGAAATATTGTTATATATATACAGAGTTCTGGCATAAAACTCTAGAGGGCGCAGTCCGATAGGACTAGCTCAATCTGACCTGGTAACATCATTTGTCACATTGCAGCTGATTGGTTCTCTCCTGTATTGGTAGCCAATGAGCTTACTGCTTAATATTCAAATACCTGGCTTTTGTTTGATGTAGCAGTTTGCAGCGCACTTCAGAACTAGTGATGGGAAGTAGAGGTATGCAAGCCCGTTGGGATGAATATGTCGGGGGGAAATAGTAAGGAGATATTTTAATTATTTATTAACAAATTAGTGTTTTCTGAGTCCGTGTCGCAAAGATGAAGATGACGATCCTGACTCGCCATCTTCTCATTGGACGCGCCTTTAGAGAGAAATGCATCTTTACAGATTTTATAATGAAAGAGTTTTTGTTTTTGATTTGAATTATTTAGTTTTAAAGTAGTAATTTAAAGCTTTCTATCTATATATTTAGCAAGTCTGTGAGACAAGTATTCGCTGAGTTTCGGCTCTAATGGGAAGTCCGGTTCTTTTCCGCGAACCGGTTCTTTCGGACAGTTCATTTCAATGAACCGGTTCAAAAAAACGGCTAATCGGTTCTTTTACGCCCTAACGTAATGACGTCATTCGCGATGACGTAATGATATCAAGTCTATCGTCCCGGGCTGGGATGAAAATACACATTCAAATATATAAAGCCAGTAATCATAACTTCAATCAGTTCAATTTTCGTAATCATGATCTGAAAAGTTTACAATTAAGTTTTGCAACTAAGCACCCAAATATAGTAAAAGGCAGTAATGTGCATACAAGGATTTAAATCTTGAAGATATAAAGTAAATAAATTAGTTGTCATCAGCGCAGAAACCATAATCCACTTACTATACATAATCCATTGCGATTTATTTGTTATTAAATAAACTTGTTTCGCCAGATTGCCCTTCATTCAAGTCTTCGGTTTACCCGCGCTCATAACATTAGCACAGAATCAGTTGTCCAAAAGAACCAGTTCGGTTCATACGTGCTGTGTCTGCAATCTGTTCGGTAGCTTCACGCTGAATCACGCATGCGCAGTATAGGGATATGCCGGTATCAAAATTTTCATGTTGCGATTAATTGCTAATGCTTTTATCACGGTATACGGTATTATCACGATATTGAAATTTAGTTTAAAAAAAAAGTGCTGTCATAATACAGTATAACAGGTTTAATAACTTTTTTCTTATAACAAAAATAACTGAACATTTAAATGCAATAAAGCAATTCAGAAAAATTTATAAAGTTAAAAGTTTTACACAGATTAAAGTGCAAAATCTTTTTTTTTTAAATACAAGTCTTAGTTCATGTTAGCTCATTAATTAACACAGTTGCAACTTTTGATTTTAACGACCTGTTATTAAATATTGGAATACCTTAGATTAATGAATGTTCAGAAGAATTTTTCATTGGCAGTTTGTTAATGAATTGACTAATGTTAACTAATGAAGCCATAATGTAAAGTGTGACCGAACAATAAAAAATCATAACACTTTCAAACAATATCTATGGCATGTTGTAGTCCAAATTAAAATGTAAAAAAAATTGAAAATAAATAGCCTATTAAGTCTAAATATTTAAGTATTTGGCGCTGTGATGAACATCATAGCAAATACACAAATCTGAATGGCTGTTTAAATCATTTAAACACGATTCAGAAACAGAATGTAGTGCAGCTGCTTTGTTTACAGGATTTCCAGGGTAACGGCTGCATTTAAATTAATTATTATTATTATTATTATTATTATTATTATTTATGCTGCCATCTGCGGTCAAAGAGTGAAAGTGCCTTCATCTCACATTTCCGCCATGTGCTTGTCTTCGGCTCCTGTTTTACTCAGAGACCAGCCAAAAACACAGTTTGGAAAATGTCTTCATGGTGTAATTCGCTTAATATAGAGCATTTGTAAATTGTTAAAACACAAAAAGTACGGACTTCAGCTTTACGTAATTTATGGATTCATGCTTACTGGAGACGTGAACCGTTTCAAACGATTCAAACCGATTTGGTGAACTGGTTCAACCAGTTCACTAAGAAGAACCAGTTAAATCCAACGATTCGTTCGCGAACCGGACATCACTAAACACTATCGTTGATATGACTGTCATAAGTGCGTGCTTCTGACGCTGCATCCGGGCTGCCCCCCTAGTATAATGGCAGGGTAAACACTGGCTTCGGAACACAAATTAAGATATTTTTTATGTAATCTGAGAGCTGTCTGACCCTGCATAGACAGCAATACAACTGAAATGTTCCCAAGTCCAGAGACGTAGCAAGGAGATCAGTAAAATAATCCATGTGACATCAGGGGTTCAACCGTAATTTTACAAGCGCCGAGAATACTTTTTGTGCGGAAAAAAATTAATAAAATAAAGTATTATTACTTCGTTACATTACACCACAGATCAAGATTGGGTTGTTTTTACATGTGCTTCAGACACCAGCTCACTCGAAGTATTTCCATAGCATCAGCACCATCACGCAGTGTCTTAGTTCCCTCACAAGGGAACTGCGCTACTCACTCACTCTGAGAAATGCAGAACAAGCAGATCAAGTCATATTTAAATAGCAGTCTTTTGCAGCGAAATATTCAAAGACACTAGTCCATATCATAATTTGATTAAGTGTACTGTCATACTTTTTATTTCTTAATCCAAATTTTGCCAATTTCTGTGACGTTATGTGATATACAGTAAACAGTCAATTTCATTTTTTATGACTGGATTCCACGATTCCATCCGCATATTCCACATCACAGAAATCATAGGGCCCTACACAAATCCCTTGAAATTGCAGAATACTTTATATGGACTGTTTTTGTCATCATAATTTGTCATTGTGACTTCTAGTTTTATCTACACATCAATCACAGTAAAGTAAAAATATTGACCTGTCTCGATTTGTGATGACAGACATTTAAAGGTCATGTTTTTTTACACTTAAGTTGTTCTCATTTATGCATTGTAACCAGAGTGTTTTTCTTCTTCTTCTTCACATTTTCAAAAAACAAACCAAAAACAGAAATACAATAAAACGTAGTACAGGAAAGCTAACTCTACTTTAGTGGTAGCTCCAACTACAGTACAGTGGACAGAAACCCCAATCAAAAAGTAATTCAATTAAGAGTCTACTTACAAGGAAAGTCAAAAAGTCCATGTCTCCCTCTGATCATATTTGATGAAAAAACTTACTCCACAGAGCTTCCAAAGATTAATTTACAGTTACAAAATATTTTAAATAACGTAGCTGTAGATTTATAAAGGGCAAGGTCTTGTGAACCTGGTGGAAAGGACTCTAGTTAGAGGAGCACACAGTTACAGCTGTGGTTTATCTCAATCTCAGCTGGCAATTTATAGTCTGTACCTTTTCCTTCTAATGACCAAAGCCACGAGAGTGGAAATAATGCAAATGACCTTTCCATGAAAGTGACTTTGTGTGTTTATGTGTCGTGTTACTGTAAATCTACTATATGCATTTGTTTCCTGGAGTATGCCTGCATCTGTGTGTGTGTGTGTACCTACTTTGGTCACACATTTAAACCCAAAAGTGAACTGAATCTGACAAAAACCTTTCAAAACATCCATTTGGAGGTTTTGGAGTAAAAAAGCAGACAGTTTTATGTTAGATTATAATGAGCTTTATATAAAAACAGTATTTTGTAAAGTTTGTAAAATAAAAAGATTATTATTATATTATTATAAAAAAAATTTTTATTATCTGTCTGTGTTATCAGTATATTTGCTCCATCATTTGACCCAGCGCATGAAAAACTTTCCTTAGATAAGAAACATATGTCCTTCGCGCTTCTGGCAGGGGAGTCCCAGGCGGGTCGCTGACGCAGGCAATGCCTCCCCCCGCCCCCACCTCCTCCCTTCTCATCACACACCCAGCTCCGACTCTTTGGACACCAGCGGTGAGAGGCTGACCCCACACATTTATAGGCCTCTCTGGAACAGGTCTTAGACATGCGGGCAACCAGAGTTTGAATCTGGCCTGTTGTGATATAAGTTATGATTTGTTTTATTTCACAACAGCCTGTAAGAATAGAAAGGAGAAAATGGTTTGGATTTCACTCTAAGATGTTGATTTACAGCAGGTAAGCCAAAGATACAACTCATTTTCAGGACAAATCCAGGTCCCAATTGGAACTCTGGATGCGGGACATGGCTCATACGATTTTATCAGGACGTTTGATCACCCTACTCCTTCTCACCCCTTAAAAAGGCAGATATTATGACTCCAATAAAGTAGTTTCTTCTTTTCACTCCTGTTTTTCCACACATCATTCCCCAAAAAATGAAGACAAAGCTTCGTAAACAGGTCTGTCAGCTTAGTTTGAATTATGTGGGGGCATGAATGGAAAAATATGCTTTATCTGGCAGGATTTACTGTACCTAGTGTTTTATTTTTACATCTCTCGAGTCGTGTGGAGGGAATCGAGACATTCAGATGGCCAGCAGTCACACAGCACTAAAGGATTAGACTATGTCATTTCAAACATATCTTTTATGGTTTTATGCATTTATTTATTGTTTGGCACACATGTTGTCGTGCTGTAAGCGAACATCTGGATTCTTCAGCGATAAGAGAGTTTCTTTATAGTGTGTCTATGAAATCATGTGCTTTTTGTATGTCCTCCAGTAGAGTCTGAATGTGTTGTGATCTTTGGTTAAACATCTGAAACATCTGAATAAACACCTGAGCAGCCACCTAAATTCAGGAAAAATACCAGGTCTCCTCTGTATTCTCAATTACCCATGCAGGACACCCTACTGAATATACTTCTGCACTTTAGTGCTGTTTTTCAGATAAGGGAGTGTTTCGTTTTGATTAGTGTTGTGAATTGACTTTTGTATGAAGAAAAAATTAAGATGAAGATAATTGAATAGATAAATGAAGATGAGCGCACTGAGATGAATGATTAAATCACTAAATAGACAATAAGTGGATTTTGAAGAATATTGTTTGTTTTATTTCTGTATCATTGAGCATACAGTATGACTATCAGTGACCAGTTCACAGCAATCCATTTAAAATTGTTTGTCATTCTATCCATCAATTATAATTTTAATTGATGGTCTATGTAGTTATGCGCCAGATTCTCCGTGGACTTGACAAGTGCACCACATATTTTTTCAGTGTCTTGCATCAAGAGCGTTTCATTTTTAAGATGAAAACTATGGCTATTTTAAATCTATTAAAACAGATCTTAAAACTCTTGCATTCGCTAACTGCAGATTCACATGAACATGCTTTGCATTTAGGTGGTATTTCAGGTTTGAACTGTTCTGAACTGTTCTTGAACCGTGTACAGAAATTACATATGGTTAAGTGGCCTGAATAAATATATTTTGTTGTTTTCAAATAATTATTTATATTATTACATAAAATGTGTAATTAAAAGCTAACTTTTATACACTTAAACTTTTTTCTAACACTTAACTTTACTGATTTTATAAAAAAATATTGTATAGCTTTTCAAAAAGTCATGTATATTAAACTTGGAACGATATTTTTAAATTGTTTAACAATAATTTTTAATGTTAAATGATATTTTATTTCATGAACTATCTTAATCAACATCTTAAATCTCTAAAATGTAAACTTAAAAAATGTCAAGTTTAATAATTGTCTTTTTTTTTGTATTCACCTCCTTTTTAACTACCAGTGAACATTTTATACACTGAACAAAATTATAAACGCAACACTTTTGTTTTTGCCCCCATTTTTCATGAGCTGAACTCAAAGATCTAAGACTTTTTCGATGTACACAAAAGGCCTATTTCTCTCAAATATTGTTCACAAATCTGTCTAAATCTATATTAGTGAGCACTTCTCCTTTGGCGAGATAATCCATCCACCTCACAGGTGTGGCATATCTAGATGCTGATTAGACAGCATGATTATTGCACAGGTATGCCTTAAGCTGGCCACTGTAAAATGTGCAGTTTTACTGTATTGGGGGGTCCGGGGGGGTCCGAAAACCAGTCAGTATCTGGTGTGACCACCATTTGCCTCACGCAGTGCAACACATCTCCTTCGCATAGAGTTGATCAGGTTGTTGATTGTGGCCTGTGGAATGTTGGTCCACTCCTCTTCAATGGCTGTGCGAAGTTGCTGGATATTGGCAGGAACTGGAACACGCTGTCGTATACGCCGATCCAGAGCATCCCAAACATGCTCAAAGGGTGACATGTCCGGTGAGTATGCTGGCCATGCAAGAACTGGGATGTTTTTAGCTTCCAGGAATTGTTTACAGGTCCTTGCAACGTGGGGCCGTGCATTATCATGCTGCAACATGAGGTGATGGTCGTGGATGAATGGCACAACAATGGGCCTCAGGATCTCGTCACGGTATCTCTGTGCATTCAAAATGCCATCAATAAAATGCACCTGTGTTCGTTGTCCATAACATACGCCTGCCCATACCATAACAACACCACCACCATGGGTCACTCGATCCACAAAGTTGACATCAGAAAACCGCTCACCCACACGACGCCATACACGCTGTCTGTCATCTGCCATGTACAGTGAAAACCGGGATTCATCCATCAAGAGAACACCTCTTCAAAGTGCCAGACACCACGAATGTGAGCATTTACCCACTCGAGTCGGTTACGACGACAAACTGCAGTAAGGTCGAGACCCCGATGAGGACGACGAGCATGCAGAGGAGCTTCCCTGAGACGGTTTCTGACAATTTGTGCAGAAATTCTTTGGTTATGCAAAACCGATTGTTGCAGCAGCTGTCCAGGTGGCTGGTCTCAGATGATCTTGGAGGTGAAGATGCTGGATATGGAGGTCCTGGGCTGGTGTGGTCACACGTGGTCTGCGGTTGTGAGGCCGGGTTGGATGTAATGCCAGATTCTCTGAAACGCCTTTGGAGATGGCTTAAGGTAGAGAAATGAACATTCAATTCACGGGCAAAAGCTCTGGTGGACATTCCTGCAGTCAGCATAACAATTGCACGCTCCCTCAAAACTTGCAACACCTGTGGCATTGTGCTGTGTGATAAAAACTGCACATTTTAGAGTGGCCTTTTAATGTGGCCAGCCTAAGGCACACCTGTGCAATAATCATGCTTTCTAATCAGCATCTTGATATGCCACAATTGTGAGGTGGATGGATTATCTCGGCAAGGAGAAGTGCTCACTAACACAGATTTAGAAAGATTTGTGAACAATATTTGAGAGAAATAGGCCTTTTGTGTACATAGAAAAAGGTCTTAGATCTTTGAGTTGTCCACGACGGCCAAAGCCTTAACAAATGAAAGAGGACATGCGGTGGTAAATGTTTGCAACAAAGTAGTTATTAACAAAAGAAGAAAAAATAACTGCCATCTGGTTTGACACGAGATGTTATTGCGTCAGAGAACAAGTCCTCCAACTATAACAAAATCCAAATCAACATTCCAAAACCAAAAAAAACAAACACACTAGCAAAGGGAGCAAACCAGCACCCCCACACACAAAGCACATACTTTTATAGGAGGGAAGAAACAGGGACATCGTTCTCATCTCCTAGACCCACCCCCCACTGCCGGCCGTAGCAGGGAAGAGACGGAGATCATCTCAGCGTTCCAGCTCATGAAAAATGGGGGCAAAAAACAAAGGTGTTGCGTTTATAATTTTGTTCAGTATACTTTAGTAAAGTTCTGCAAAAAACTAATGCTCACTGCTGCTGGGTCTTGCTGATGTTTCTGAGCTAGAAATTAAATATTTTAATATTTAATATTACATATTTCCTTCAGTTATTTTCACACCTAATTATGCCCATTAAAATGTATTTTAAAAGTTTTTGTTACTTTCACTGGTCATTTTATGCTATCTTATTTCAGGTTAATTTAAGAGCACATTAGAGCTGTTACATTGCAGAAGCACAGTATTGTAATCACAAGATGTTTTCCTGCCAATCGTTATACAAAAACCTTGTACAGCATGACCCTAGTCCTGAAATAAAAGTCACGTAAAAGTCAATAAAAGTCACCTGAAACGTGCTGCGACTTAAATTCCAAAGACTCAAAAATTAATTAAGATAAAATAGATGATATAAAAATGGTTACTTTTTGGTATCGGGGGCATTTTAATGAGTATGAGTACGAGTACAGTATCGGGCACGAGGTATCGGTGCATCCCTACTGCAAAGGTTATAGGACCATGTCCCTACTGTCTATACTCAAATATAAACCACGATTTCAGACCTGAATTTTGAAAATGAAACATTATGACACTGTAAAGTAAGATCAGAAGTCAGAGTGAATAACTGACATCCATGGCCAATCTCTCAAGAAGTATTACTCTTTCTCTCAAAACAGAACTAGAAAAGGAGAGAAAAAAAATAAAACTTGGATGACGCAATTAAAATGTCTGGGGGGATCTGAGACTATGCAGAACTAATCTAAAAAGAAAAAAAATAGAATAAGGACATACGCAGAAAGGAAATGAGGGCTGCTCAAGATAGAATATAGTGAAATCCACAGGCATATCAAGCTGGGGGGGACTGTAGGGACTAACAGTTCTATTGAACTCTCTGCTAGATCGCTTGATATGTGCTGTCAGTGTATATTTGGCATGAATGCAGTTTGATTTCATCTTATGCAGTGGCAAGAAAAAGTTTGTGAAAATATCTGGATTAGTCATAAAATATGGCCAATCTTTCTAAACTAATTACACACTTTTGTACTTTTCACATTTTAATGAGTACAATAAGTGATCATCCGCAGTGCAGGGTAAACAAAATAATTTATTAATTTGTATTTTCTCCATTAGCTGTAAATCCTCCACCAAACATTTCCTTTAGCTGCTTGCAAGACTTTTGTCCAATTTTGGACCATGCTTCCCCACAGTTTCATTGTATTAGTGTTGTGTTGTCTTTATAGCAAAGTCCATTTTGGGGTTATGCCACAGCATCTCAGTTGGCTTAAGAACATATATTTTCTTAATTTTTTAACTAGCCTATTTTTAGTCGATTTACTTGTCTGCTTTTGGCTTATATCACTCATCCTCTCAAAAGCTTGACATCATGAACCACTGTCTTGACATTCACCTGTAAAATATTTTAATAAACCTTTGAAATCAGTGTTCCTTCAATGATTGGAAAGACACAAAGTGTTATTAGTTATTTTATGACTAATCAATCCGGAAATCGTCTAAGGGTTCAAAAACGTATTCTACTATTTTAATTATTACTACTGTAAAACATATATATTGTATACTGTATATATATTTCATTATTGCCAGCATGTTCAGTGTACTTAAGACACTCGTATGACTGTCTTCTCTGTACAGATGAGATGTGAGATGTGAGCAAAGATTGTGAATATATTCATGCATGTTTATGCCTTGAGTGCTTGAATATTCTTGAATATTATAATTCAGTTAATATTATTAAGTGAATATGAGAAACACCTCCAACCCTTAGCCCTGTAATTTGTAGTTTGGCTATTCTTGCATTGCCAGATTGTGATATAAAGTCTGGTTCTCCATGCAGCTTTTTCTAAAATAAACTATTTGACCAACATGTAAAGTCATTAAACACAGTTTTGTTTTTGTTGTTGAAGGGCATGATGCTCAAGGATATATTGATCTTAAATATATGATACAACAATAATAGAATGAATGAATGAATGAATGAAAAGGGAAAGTAGAAAATGTGTGTGACCTTGTGATCACAACTGATTGTTTCATAAAGTTTAAAGAAAAGTCTTTACCATTCTGCTTACTGATATCTAGTTTACTTAAAGGGGTCATATGATACGATTTACATTTTTCCTTTCCCTTTGGAGTGTTACAAGCTCTTGGTGCATAAAGAAGATCTGTAAAGTTGCAAAGACTAAAGTCTCAAATCCAAAGAAATATTCTTTATTAAAGTTAATACTACTTCCCCAAAACCTGTCACTGTGTGGGAAGATTTGCATAACACCGCCCAAATGTTCATGCAAAGAAAGAATGCGTAACTTTTATTCTCGCTGTAGTGTTGTTGTTGCCACCACCGCCATGTTGTGATGATGCTGTGTGTTAGGTGTAAAGTGAAATACTTGTTTGGCCTTCCAAAAGAGGACAATATCCGCTTCGTCATGCCTAGAGCTGATCCGTGCTGGTTGCTGAGGATATACTAAAACTTTGGGCTGTGGATCGCCGGATCAGCTTCACCGTGGACGAAGCGGAGTCCAGCCGGGGTCGTCACATATGGTTGCCGTAAACCCGCCGGCCACTCCTTTGTCGAATCCGCTGGCCGCACCATTCTCAAGATCACTGGGTGTTCCTCACTCTAGCCTGCCGGCTGCTGCTCACTCTAACCCTCAGTGTGTTGACGCATTTTATGGAGGACTGTTTCCAGAACCTGCAGAGTAGCCTACAAATGCGTCTGTGGCACAAAGGCTGTTCTATAAAGTGTGGCAGTTCCAACTTAGCAAGGACAGTCTGGCGCTTCTGACTCACAGCCTGTAAGTAAATTTTTTATATTTAAAGAATTTGCCACTGACGATTCAAACGCGAGTTTTAAGCAGTGTAGAGTAGCGCTTGTTGTTTGTTGTTTCTCCGATCACAAATACAGACATGGTTTTATGTTTACGCCGCGCGATATGCAACGCCACGCGTAAAAACACAGAGTATAAGTCATTATAATCAGTAATTATGTCCCCACTGGATGCAACAAATGCCTTGTTTGTAATGGGTTTTATTGGTTTTGTCTCGACGTGCCGGGAGATGGCATCACAGTATGTTAAGGGGCGTAACATTTCCGTCACCCGCTTGAGGTATTCGGCCAATCACAACGCACTGGATAGCTGGCCAATCAGCGTACACCTCGCTTTTCAGACCGATGAGCTTTGTAAAAATCGATGCGTTTCAGAAAGGCGGGGCATAGAGGAGCAACAAATTGTAAATGGCACATAGGTGGAAAAGAAGGCGTTGTGACCTTAAACCGCATAAACACATTGCATTACACCAAATACACAACATAATGTTCTTTTTAGCAACGTCATATGACCCCTTTAAATCAATCTGCCTTAGAAAAAACTCTGAGTGTCTTTCATATATTTGAAGCCACTGACCTGGCAAATTCAGTGATTAGTTGTTTTTCAAAAGCTTGTGTCCAGTATGCATCAGACAGTCAGTGAATTTAAAGTGGGCAGCTAGTAGGTGGTGCTGTCTGAGACTGACACTATAGTTTGGCCCATTGGAGGCCTCTGGGGGCAAAAAGTGTCCTAAAAACTACGAGAGATAAAGTTGTTTTGTAAAGTAATAGTTCATGTTCCAAACCTGTATGCATTTCTCTCTTCCTCGGAAACAAGATGTTTAGCACATAACTTTTCTATTCAGTGAAAAAGTAGACAGATACCAAAGGACATACAGTACAATAGCTTTGTCTGAGGAACAGAGCAAACTTTCATCCACCTTATATCTCATTTGCACTAAATATTCAGATAAAGACACTTTATTGTTGGCTCTCGCATGACCGTTCTAGTAAGTGTGAAGGAGATAAGAGGGCTACGACAAAGGGAAACAGATTATCATAACTATTACTTGGACTTTCTACAAAATGTCTTGTTTTGTGTTGCAGAGACGAAAGAAAACAACAGGATGTGTAAGGGATAATCCACGTCTAGCTGTGCATTAAACAATTTTAATGCACAACGTGGAAGCAAAGAACCATATAAACTGTCATTTCGCCATAGGATCTCAGATCTATTCTTCTTCAGCGACGACGATTTTGTTGCTGATCGACGAACCACGAAGCGCTCGCCGTTGACACGCCTCGCTGCAGACAAGAGCTGACTCACCTTGGCTTCTCTGCTGATCCCGCATGCTCGCCGAGCCGCTCAGCGCCCAATGCATTTGCAATTGCTTTCTTTACAGAGAGTGACTCTGCCCCTCTCGCCCTCCAGTTTTCTTTCTTCCAGGGACCTGTGAGGAAAAAACAGCGGGGCAGAGTGGTTCAGTGCTCGGCTGCGAGCGAGCACATGCTGGCTCAAAACCCATGTGCCTCACCCTCGCCACACAGAGATGAATCTCCCGTCTTCTTTGAACACCCGGACCAGCGTCCCTCGGTTTCATTTGGTGTAACTGAGAACGAGCTGTTAGATGACAGCATGTCTCTAACTGCGTCAGATGCAGAAGAGATATCGGGCTCGACTATCGACCCCACACCTTTGCCATCTGTGGATACCAGCGACACCAAAGCGGGGATGGACGCCAAACTTTTCTGTGTCCTCTCTAAAGCGGTGGAGGAGCTGGGATTGGAGTGGTCTATGCCAGAGGAGCCCACTCGTAGCCGTCTGGACAAATGGTTCCTGCCGTGGCGCCATCAAGCCCCTCGTCAGCGAGCCTCGCCTTTTTTTCAGAGGTCCACGACTAGCTCACAAAGTCGTGGCGCTCCCTATTCGGCTCACCTTCGTACGCCCGCTTCATCCGTGTTCTCCTTAGTTGACATCGCTGAAAAAAAGGGCTACGATAAGTTGCCGCCTTTGGACAAGTCATTGGCCGTGCACCTCTGCCCGCCCACTGCCATTGGATGGAAGGCGAAAGTCATTCACCCCTCCAAGCCGTGCAGGATGACGTCTGCCCTCGCCGGACAAGTGTACTCCTCCTCCGGACAAGCGGCTTCAGCTCTACACTCCATGGCCATGCTCCAGGTCTTTCAGGCCAAACTCCTCCAAGCTATGGATGAGTCGGGACCTGATCCCACAGCCTTCAAATAACTGTGTAGTGCAACTGACCTGGCCCTGCGAGCTACAGAAGCCACAGCACAAGCCATCGGGAGGTCAATGGCCAGCTTAGTGGTGCTGGAGGGCCACTTATGGCTAAACCTCACGGAAATTAAGGAGGCTAAAAAGGTTCCTTTTCTGGACTCGCCAGTCTCCCCCACGGGGCTGTTTGGACCCACCATTGAGGGCTTCGCAGAGCGCTTTACCGCTGTGCAGAAGTTGTCCCAGGTGATGCAACACTTCTTACCTAAGCGCTCTAGCTCTGCAACCACCTCCAGTCGCCCCAGACCTGCCCCGACTCAGCAGCCAGCAAAACCTGCGCCACCGCCCGCTCAGCCCACTCAGAAGCCTGAGCGCTGACAGCGCTACACTAGGCAGATGTCCCCTTTCTGGGTAAAAACTGTTGTAAATACGAAGCCCGTGTTAAAAGTGCCCACCCAAACAGCCGCTATGACAGCGAAAAGAATAAAACACAAACATTTTCAAAAAGAGAGCAAACTTCCTCTTCCACCTATCCCGAGTGTTAAGTCCCAACGGCGGCCCCGCAACTACCCAATCCAACCCCTCGCCACGCAGGCCATCCCCGGAGTGTCGGACTGGGTTTTGGGGATTATAAAATGAGGTTACTCACTTCAGTTTGCTCAAAGACCTCTGTGATTCAGTGGTGTGGTTCCCACCCTAGTGCAGAGCAAGGACACTCACGTCCTGCGCTCCGAAATGATGAATTTACTGGCAAAAGGAGCCATAAAGATGGTTCCACCAGCTCAGAGCGAGTCAGGCTTCTAACAAGGATATTATCATCACCAAAAAGGTGGGGGCCTCGACCCATCCGCGATTCTCAGGAACCTGAATCCTGATTAAGAAAAGGACCATCAGAATGACTACTCTGAAACAGATCCTCTCGCAAATACGCCCAGGGGACTGGTTCTTTTCTCTGGATCTGAAAGATGCTTACTTTCACATCCAGGTGGCCGATTCTTGAGATTCGCCTTCGAGGGAGTGGCATATCAATACACGGTCCTGCCCTTCGGACTATCCCTGGCTCCTCACACTTTTACGAAGTGCATCGATGCGGCGCTCTCCCCTCTGAGACAAAAGGCAATCCGCATTTTGAACTACCTTGACGACTGGCTCATCCTAGCACAGTCAGAGGCCGAGCTAATATCCCACAGGTCCCTCCTTCTCAGCCATTTAAAGTGCCTGGGACTCAGGGTCAACTTTGCCAAGAGCTCACTGTCTCCCAGCCAACAGGCCTCGTTCCTGGGAGCAGTATTCAACTCAGTCCGTATGAGGGCGATAGTCACGCCAGAACGTGCTCTGGCCATACAACAGCTCGCGGCCTCCTTCAAAGTTGGAGCCTCTCGCCCACTCAAAATGTTTCAGAGGATGCTTGGCCTCATGGACTCATGGCAGTTGGGCCTACTCCATATGTGGCCCCTTCAGTACTGGCTGAAACCACAGGTTCCATCCCATGCGTGGCGTCACAGACGTGTGCAGCCTAGCCATTGGATGGACCCCGGTGTTCAAGCCGGGCGTGACACGGGCCTTATACTTGAAGGAAAGAGTCAACACAGGTTGGAGAGCGCTGTGCGAGGGCAAACAACCCTCGGGCTCCTGGTCGGACACAGAGGGTCGGCTACACATCAATTGCCTTGAGATGACGGCAGTATGTCGAGCCCTTCAGACCTTCTAACCGAACCTGAAGGGACACCACGTGCTAGTCCACTCAGACAGCATGACAGTGGTGTCATATACAAATCACCAAGGCAGGCTCACCTCGAAATGCCTTTTCGAGATTGTAAAACGCCTCATGGAATGGGCACATCTCAACCTGCGTTCACTGAGGGCAGCACATGTGCCCAGCGTATTGAACCAAGGAGCAGACATGCTATCTCGGAGCAACGTCCCCTCAGAAGAGTGGATGCTCCACCCACAAACGGTTCAGACAATCTGGGAGATCTTTGGCAGGGCAGAGGTCAATTTCTTTGCCTCAAAAGACAACTCTCAGCTCCGCTGCCGAGCCATTGGTTCGTTTTGATTTACTGCACGAACCAATGGCCGTGCAGTTACACTGCGTGATTAAAAAGGCTTCAGCTCAGGAGAAAAAATGACTTTTTCCCCATAGTGTCTCGTGACGCCAGTACTCGTTAAGTACGAGGGAACCAAAGTTAGTTAGTAACCGAGTACGATTTTAGTTTTAAAGTCGGTTCTTGGTTCAGTGAGTCATTGCCCAGCTCAGTTCAGTTTTCTTCCAATAGTGTCTGTTCAGTCAAGTCAACAATATTGGCAGAAATTGTGTCCCTAACTAAGCAAGCCAAAGGCGATAGTGGCAAGGAACCAAAACTCCATCGGTGACAGAAATGGAGAAAAAAAAAAAATCTTGGGAGAAACCAGGCTCAGTCTGGGGGTCAGTTCTCCTCTGGCCAGACTAAACCAGCATGGTGTTGTTTAATTCCAGGCTGCAACGCATGTCAGAACCAGACGAGCAGAGGATTTGTCTGGTTCTCGTGGTCTTGTGCCAATGGCTGTCGAGGTGATGAGGTCTTTACTGGGGATCTGTCTCTAGGGCTCATCTAGTTGGCATGGTCTCTACTGATATTCAGGGCTGTAGAGGTCATCTCTAGGTGCTGGCCCACCATCTAGACTGGATCCAAGGGACTGCAGTGACCATCTGATCTGGATACGGACTGGATCTTGGATGGCTACAGTGACCTCGGAATAAGAATGAAAGAGACTAATATTAGCGTAGATGCCATTCTTCTTACGATGTAGCCAGTACAGTGTAGATGCCATTCTTCTTACGATGTAATGAGTAGATCGGGTGTTATGGGAAGTGTTCCAGGTTCTGGTTGACCTAATTAATGCAGCCTAACAATCATTTAACGGATTTGTATTATAGAAATGTGATAGTGTATTATGTGAATGCCAGGTTAAAGAGATGGTCTGGTATCTAGATTTAAAATATGGTGGTAGCCTCCCGAACAATGGCTAGGAGATTGTTCCGAGTTGGACTGCCTCTGCAGTGATTTTGATATTGTAGGTATTATCAAATGGCCAGAGTTTTGAGATTGCAGTGGACGTGAAGGACAATCTGTATAAGAGCTCACTTCAAGTAATGCATAATTACCAAGATTTTAAAATGTGTATGATGTTTATTAGGGAGCCAGTGCAGTGTTGACAGAGTCGGACTAATATGGTCATACTTCCTGGCTCTAGTAAGAACTCTAGCTACTGCATTTTGAACCAGCTGGAGTTTGTTTATTAAGCGTGCAGAACATCCACCCAAAAGCATTACAATAATCTAACCTTGAGGTCATAAACACATGAATTAACGTTTCTGCATTTGACATTGAGAGAATAGGTCATAATTTCGATATATTATTAAGATGGAAAAATGTGTTTTTACAAATGCTAGAAACGTGAATTTCAAAGGAAAGATTGCTATCAAATAGGTTCCTAACTGATGATGAACAATTGACAGCACAGCCTTCAAGTGTTAGTGTTCTAGATTATTAAATGCAGAGGATTTTGGTCTGATAATTAACACCTGTGATGTTTCAGAATTTAGCAGTAGGAAATTACTAGTCATTCAGTGTTATATATTGTGATGGGGTGAAGAATCACACGACAAGTAATCTCAATTAAAATAGGGTGGATTTATTGGGGTGATGGGTTAGTGAAAAAAGGTCCAGGTAGGTGCTCCGGTGCCATGAGTGCTCTCTTCCGTCTTCCCAGTGCAGAGGGTCTGTGCAGTGCTCCTGTGGGGCTGGTCGGTCACAAGCTGCTTTCTGTGGGAAAAATGAGAGGACGAGTTAGTGCTCAATCTCATGGAGGAATCTCCTAGATAGCAAGGCTTGCGTGGCTTATGTAACCGCCGCCTGATGAGGTGCAGCTGTGACCGATCAGCCTGTGTTGATGATGGCCAGGTGCTCCTCGCTTGTTTCCAGGGCGACGCTGGTGAAGCTTCGGGACGCTCGTCACACTCCCTCCCCCAAGCGTTGTCCTGGTCCTGTTAACGATATGAGATGGTAGGGGAGAGATAGGGGTTGGGTGGGGAGTGACCCCTGACAGACCTGCGAAAACTGCCCAGACCCGAGAGAGGCCATCCGCGTTGGTGTTCGCGGCTCCAGCCCGATGACGTACCTCGAAGTGGAAGTCCTAGAGCGCGAGGAACCATCAGGTCAACCAAGCATTGGTATCCTTGGCCATCCACTGAAGGGGTGTGTGGTCCATGACCAGGGTGAACTTCCGGCCCAGGAGGTAGTACCACAGCTCCAGGACTGCCCACTTGACAGCTAGGGCCTCCTTCTCCACCGCGGCGTAGTTCCTCTCGGCTGGGATCAGCTTCCTGCTGATGTAGATGATCGGATGCTCCTCACCCTCCTGGATCTGTGACAGGACGGCTCCCAGTCCTGTGTCGGAGGCATCCATCTGCAGCAGGAAGGGGCAGCTAAAGTCCGGGGCCCGGAGGACTGGCTCCGAGATGAGGGCCCCCTTCACCCTCTGGAAGGCCTCCTCCACTGGTGCTCCTCAGCTGGTGTCCACTGTATCTTCTCCGGCTGCCCCTTCCTGGTCAAGTCTGTCAGGGAGGCGGCTAAAGAGGAGAAGTTGGGGATGAAGCAGCGATAATACCCCGCCAACTCTAGAAAGGCTTGTACCTGGGTCTTGGTCTCGGAGCGGAGCGTACCGCCTCCACCTTCTTCTCCTGCGGCCGAATGAGACCCCGTCCCACCTGGAAACCCAGGTACTTCGCCTCGGAGAGGGCAAGGTGGCATTTGCGAGGGTTGGCGGTGAGTCCAGCCCTCCGGAACTCCGAGAGCACCCTACGTAACGGTCCAGGTGGTCTTCCCATGCCTCGGAGTGGATCACGACGTCGTCCAGATAGGCCGTGGCATAGGCCTGATGGGGCTGCAACAGGATGTCCATCATCCGCTGGAACGTGGCGGGTCCCCCGTGGAGGCCAAAAGGAAGGGTCCGGTACTGCCAGTGGCCACTAGGGGTAGAGACAGCAGTCTTAGGTTTGGCATTCTCAGAGAGGGTTACCTGCCAGTAGCCTTTGGTGAGGTCCAATGTCGAGATATACCGGGCCCTTCCCAGCCGGTCCAACAGTTCATCCACCCGAGGCATGGGGTATCCGTCGAAATCGGATATCTCGTTGAGGCGACGGAAGTCGTTGCAGAAACGGAGGGTGCCGTCCGGTTTCGGGGACCATCACGATGGGGCTGGCCCACGGGGCAGCGTGATGGTTCTATCACCCCCAACTTCAGCATCTGTTGAATTTCCTCCTCAATAGCTCGCCGACGAGCCTCAGGGACGTAGGGCCATTGCCTGACGATGACCCCTGGCAGCGTCCGGATGTCGTGCTGCAGGACTCGGTCTCCGGGCTGGAACTCCCGTGGCGGCTTGCACGGTTATAGGGCGCTGTTGGCATGCGGAGCCTTCGTCAGTGTTCCCGGATAATGGCAACACGGTCGATCCTTTCCCTCATCTGTTTTACATGCTCGATGACAGAGCGATGGGCTGCCGGCTGCTGCTCCCAGGCTTCCTTCGCCACATCCAGGAGGCCGCGGGGTTGCCGGCCAAATAGGAGCTCGAAGGGGGTGAAGCCAGTTGAGGCCTGCGGGACTTCGCGGATCCCGAAAAGGACACAGGGGAGCATCAGGTCCCAGTCGCCTTTATCCTCCGCGACCACCCGTCTCAACATCTGCTTGAGCGTTTGATTGAAGCGTTTGACCAGTCCGTCGGTCTGGGCATGGTAGACCATGGTCCTCAACTGCTTAACCCTCAACAGCCGGCAGAGGTCAGCCATCAGCCGGGACATAAAGGGGGTCCCCTGGTCGGTCAGGATCTCTGCTGGGATGCCGACTCGGCTGGAGAGCAGGAAGAGTTCCTGGGCAATGGCTTTGGCGATGGCTTTTCGGAGGGGCACTGCCTCAGGGTACCGGGTGGCATAATCGATGTTCACCAGGATGTGTTAATGTCCCCGGGCAGACTTAGGCAACGGCCCCACGAGGTCCATCCCGATGCGCTAAAAGGGCACCTCGATGATGGGCAGCGGTATCAGTGGACTGGGGGGAGGCGTCCTGGGTGACGTCACTTGGCAGGTCGGGCAGGCTTGGAGGAAAAGCTGGAAGGGTGTTCCCGGCGCCGAGATGCTGCAAGGGATGGGAGTGAGCAGCTCCCAGTACGGTCTCCGTTTTGGTGCGTTGGCACCACCCAACAATATTTTTTCCTCCCCCTCACTGCGCAACACAGTACAGCAGGCATATTGCACAACGAAATGCGGGAGCATGGTGGGGCCAGGCTGAACCTCTTGCCTTCCGATGACCCGGACCTGGGTCCATCCCTGCTTTCAGCCTGTCGTCCTCACGCGGTTCCTTCCAAAATGAAGCCCCCCCGTCACTGTTGGAAACCATATAGAAGAGGATTAGAATTTTGAGAGGGGGGACTCGCTTCTCTCCGATATCTGAGGCAGAAGACACGGGCAGCTGACGAGGTCCTGTTGATGGGACTCCTTCTCTGCGGCCCCTCATGGGCTGGCAGGCTGTCTAGACATGGCCAGCTGGCGGTCAAACTTGGGGGGGGGCCAGTCTCTCATATCAGAACGGGGACGGGAAGAGGAAGATGCTTTCATGACCCCGACTTCCACGGCCAGGCGCGGGAGCGGTCCGAAATGTCACCCTGCGAGCGGCGGGCCTTGTGTGTATAACCGGGACACAGGTTTCGTAATGGGGAGGGATGATTTCGATTACGTTTGGGGGGCGAGAACTCTGCCCGGACTGGACCCAGACGTGACCGAACTGCCCGAGTCCAGGTGGCATCGGGAACGGCTTTACATTCACTTCATTCCACCTCCAAACGGCAGGTAGCGGTGCACAATTGCAGCCGGCCACGCCAGGTCAATGAGGGACGTGACGGGGGAATTAGTGGCATGGGCTAATCCCGCAGGAGAGGGAGCGCCGGCTGCCTAAGGGTCGAGGGCGGTGCATCCAGCGCGCCGCTCCTTGGACCACCGTCCGGGGGACATGGCGGAGCGCGCTTCACAGCATCACGGTGTTGGGCAACATACGCCAGTCGACAGCCTCCACCAGCGACAGTTGGTGGTGTGGTCCTCTCACCAAGGGCCTGTCGGTGGGATAGGGGAAGGGCTCGGAGAGACGGTCAAGCACCACGCGCTACGCCACCTGTCCGCGATGGAGACCCCACCAGCAGCCAGTGATGCGCGGTCGTGTGAGTTCAGGAAAAGTGAGAGGGCGAGTTAGTGCTCAGTCTTATGGAGGAATCTCCTTGATGGCAGGGCTTGCGTGGTTTATGTTGCCGCCGCCTGATGAGGTGCAGCTGTTACCGATCAGCCTGTGATGATGATGGCGAGGTGCTCCTCGCTTGTTTCCGGGGCGATGCTGATGAAGCTTCGGGACGCTCGTCACAATATATACATATTAGTATATGGTACAGTATATTATCAGTATGAATTCCGTAGTTTTGCATATTGGTATGTTTCATGGGGCCGCAAAGAAATATAGAGCTGAGTATCATAACAGTGAAAGCTAACACCATGTTTCCTGATAATATCTCCCAAGGGTAGCGTGAAAAGAAACGGTCCTAGAACTGAGGCTTTTGGTACTCCATACTCCACTTGTGAAGGCTATGATACCTCTTCTACGAATTGATGACAGTCAGATAAGTATGATTTGAACCATTACAATGCAATTCCACTAATACCAACATAATTTTCTAGTCTATTCAAAAGAATGCTGTGGTCGATAGTGTCAAATGCAGCACTAAGATCAAGCAACACTAGAGAGATACAACCACGATCAGATGATAAGAGCTGGTCATTTGTGTAACTTGCTAGAGGCAGCTTGGTGCTATGATACGGTCTAAATCCTGACTCTAAATCCTCACAGATACCATTTTTTTCTGTACAAAAGTACATAGTCATTAGGAAACTGCCTTTTCTAATATCTTTGACAGAAAAGGGAGATTTGAGATCGGTCTGTAATTAACTAATTCTCCAGGATCAAGTTATGTTTTTTTAATGAGAGGCTTAATACCAGCAGTTTGAAGGTTTTAGGGACATATCTAATGACTTGATGCATTAATAATAGTTCAAAGAGAGCTGAGAATGCTGGAAAGCACCTCTTTTAGTAGCTGGAGATGGAAACGGGTTCTACATACATGTGTGGTTTAGATGAATTAAAAGTTGATTACAATTCTTCCAGTCCTATAGAGAGAATGAGTGCATGGTCGATTAGGAATCTATAGTGATTTAAGTAGAAGAACTTCCTCCATGCTTACGAAATGCCGCTAATTTGTTGTCGTCCAGCTGTGCTCCATTGTACGGGGGCTGCTCTATTTAGGGCGTGTGTGTGTTCGTATACATGGTGCGATGTTTTCCTTAATCTTCTTAAGCAGAAAGGGCAACCGTTATCTAAATACTAGACACGAGAGAGTCAATGTTTATTTACCCATCAAGTTTTTCTGAGCTTTTGTATATGCTGAGGAAATTGAGACAAATCAGGAAGCAGGAATTTTGTTGTAGAAGTGATGGTTCTGCCATATTTGTAACAAGGAGTTGAATTTGTAGCTTTAGCTATATGGAGTATACACGAGACTAGATAATGATACAAGATATTGTAACTCTGCTGCAGGATATCAACTCCATTAACATCAATTCCATGTTATAGTTATTAAATCTAAAGTATGATTATGACAGTAAGTACGTCCTGACACGTGTTGTCTAATCCCAAAAGAATTTAGAATGTCTATAAATGCTGATTCCAATGCATATTTTTCATTATCTACATGGATATTAAATTCGCCAACAATTAAGACTTTATCTGCAGTCAGCACTAACTCAGAAAATCAGCAAATTCTTTGATAAAGTCTGTATGGTGCTCTGGTGGCCTGTATACAGTAGCCAGTGCAAACATCACAGGGGATTTGTCATTAACATTTGTTTCTCTGGATAATGTTATATGAAGTACCATTACTTCAAACAAATTATCCTTGAAACCAGATTTCTGAGAAATACTGAAAATATTACTATCAATTGTATAGCAACACCTCACCCTTTAAATTTTGAACGCAAACATACAGTAGCACATCTGGGTTATGATCTATGATCATATCATTTACAAAAAGCACTTTCGTAAAAGCAAGTTTTATCATTGGTTTATCTGTATTACAGTATATATGTTTTTTATTTGTTGAACATCAATTCAATTGTTACCCTTAAATTGTTTTGGATGTTTTTTGTATTTGCTAGTCGGGGAACAGACACAGTCTCTATAGTATTATATCTAGGTGAAAGAGTCTCTGTGTGCTGAGAATTAACTGACTTCTGTGACGTGAGGCGGCTATCAGAAGGTCAGTTTAGCCAGTCTGTCTGCTACCTGACCTGGGCCCCAGTTAGTCAAGTAGTCAAAGATGCTGCATTACATGCATCATGAGCAAATTATTATTATTTTTTTTTTATTAGATTATTTAATTTCAAAATCTGAAGCAAAACCAGAATGGTCTGACTTTAGCTTCATGAAACTATACTACATAAAACATAGCTGCACAACAGCAGACGGGCTGAATGAGAAGCAAATTCATGTGTCACTTACGGAACAGTGGTGATATAACGTTTCCTTGGTTACCGCTTTAAACAAAGCAGTTGTGCTTATAATCACTATTTTAATATGCATTATACAGAGGAAAGATGAAAAGAAAATACCATCTAAACTTTTCTGAAGATACATTCACATAAATCCCCATCCCCAACTGTATCGCGATTTGTTTAACATCTCAACCGACTTGAATCGTCACGTTTTTAACGATTTTCAACCAGCTTGGGGAGCATCGTTACATCCCTACTTAATCTGCATGAGCATATTTTAGATCCCTTAACCCTGCCCCATACCTAAACTAAACAACTACCATACTAACTATTAATAAGCAGCAAATTAGGAGTTTATTGAGGCAAAAGTCGTAGTTAATACTTAGAATAGGTCCCCATACTAAAGTGTGACCCAATCTATTTACTTGCATGTCATGGGACCATTAACTGACATCAGAGAACCGATTACATGTGAATGTGTCATTAAAATGATTGAAATATTAAATAAAAATCTCAGGGGGTACTTCCAAGTAATTATTTTACATCTAATTGGTTCAGCTACAGAAAAGTTTGGGAACCCCTGATCAAGTAGAATACCTTCCAAGAAGAGTGGAAGCTGTTAGGGAGGACCAGCACCTTTCTGCCAATGGCTTTAAAATGAAATGCACAGCAGGCACATATGGGTGTGGAGTTTGGGTGTCCACATACCTATGGTCATTTACACCCTCCAAGTTCTCAAATTAACATAATATATGTACATTATATTAACCCATATAAATAAAGAGCACCATCTGTCACGATTAATATAGATTTTAAATATATATAATTTTCTTCCTGTATCAGCCATGTAATATGAAACTAAATATTTATATTCCCATCTATTGCAGCATGTGGTCATTTCCACTAAATAAACAAATTACGTTTGTATTTGAGGGGATGAGACAGCGGTTGTGAATATCCAGTGTCTAAACTCTACTGCACACTCCAAACATGGTAACTTGTTCCAGCTCTCTTAGGTCACCACCACAGTCTAATTAGATGACTTGGCGTTTACGATGGGTTGATTCATCAGAATTACACCAAGTAAAGGTGATGTCATTTAGGCATATAATTATCCCAAGAGGGAACACTTTTGACCGAGTGATTTTTGAACAAATACAAAAGTTGAACTTTAAACCTCACTATATTAAAGACAGGGCTCTGTCTCTTAATTAGAGGGCCAACTGTATGTCTACCATCTCTGATCCGAGCAGCGGGGGCCACATCAGCAGGGAGCCACGTGGGCTGAGAGGCAGCTGCTTTAAACCCATTAGATAGCACTGGTCCCAGAGGTCCGATGTTCAATCATGTCACATGTACTCTTGTTGCATGTGTAAAGAGATGAAAAGCTACTCAGAGGAATCTTGGGTCGATGAAGTAAAGAGCAAATGTCAGGCAGCAGATGAAACCAGAAAATATTTCCCACAAGCCAGATCTAAAAAAATAAAAATAAAAAATGTCATTCCATTGTTTGCAAAGCAGCACTGTATTTATCATCTCATACATTAAACTTAAAGTAGGTTCTAAACATTATGTGTAGTATCAAACTGTACATGCAATTATTTCAGATTGAACCAATCAGTGTTCAGACTTTGTCCTAGTTGTTTATTTCTTTATTTTTTAATAAGAAAATAACCCTCCTCCTCTCCTCCTTCTCTTTTCTTTATTTAAAAGATGATTATAAATATATATATATATATATTATATATTATATATATATATATATACATATAAACAAAACTAGTGAAGGAAATTCTAGGTCTAATTCAAGTTGGGAAGTAATAATTCTGAACTAATTGCAAATAATATTTTGAAATGTGCCCACATGCACTTTTATTTGTATACCTAATATGACATTTCTTGTCTCATCAAATTCAGTTAGGAATTAGATGAATCATGTAAATTATACTATATGTTTATTCAAAACATCCATATTTGAGAAAAAACTAAAAGTTGAGTAGTTTGCTTCACTAGATATTATTGTCAGTCATTTAAGGTGTTGGCGTAATAATTGAAGTGGAAAAGTTAATTTATTTAAGTAATTCAACTCAAATTGTGAAAATCGTGTATTAAATAAATTAAATGCACACAGACTGAAGTAGTGTAAGTCTTTGGTTTTTTAATTGTGATGATTTTGGCTCACATTCAACAAAAACCCACCAATTTTCAATTTCAACAAATTAGAATACTTCATAAAAAAAAAACATTTTTAGTGAATAGTTGGCCATCTGGAAAGTATGTTCATTTACTGTAAATGTACTCAATACTTCGAAGGGGCTCCTTTTGCTTTAATTACTGACTCAATTCGGCATGGCATGGAGGTGAACAGTTTGTGGCACTGCTGAGGTGGTATGGAAGCCAGGTTTCTTTGACAGTGGCCTTCAGCTCATCCGCATTTTTGGTCTCTTGTTTCTCATTTTCCTCTTGACAATACGCCATAGATTCTCTATGGGGGTCAGGTCAGGCGAGTTTGCAGGCCAAACAATCACAGTAACACCATGGTCATTGAACCAACTTTTGGTGCTTTTGGCAGTGTGGGCAGGTGCCAAATACTGCTGGAAAATTAAATCAGCATCTTCAGAAAGCTGGTCAGCAGAAGGAGGCATGAGGTGCTCCAAAATTTCTTGGTAAATGGCTGCAGTGACGTTGGTTTTCAAAAAACAAAATAGACCAACACCAGCAGATGACATTTGCACAAATCATCACAGACTGTGGAAACTTAAAACTGGACTTCAAACAACTTGGGCTATGACCTTCTCCACCCATCCTCCAGACTCTAAGACCTTGGTTTCCAAATGAAATACAAAAACTTGCTCTCATCTGAAAAGAGGAATTTGGACCACTGGGCAACATTTTTTCTTGGCAACAGTCCAGGTCTTCTTCTCCTTAGACCAGGTAAGATGCCTCTGACGTTGTCGGTGGTTCAGGAGTGGCTTAACAAGAGAAATACAACAACTGTAGCCAAAGTCTGGACCCCACCCCACCACACGTATGGTGTGTGTGGCTCTTGATGCCTTGACCCCAGCTTCAGTCTATTCCTTGTGAAGTTCACTCAAATTTTGAATCGATTTTGCTTGACAATCCTCATAAGGTTGTGGTTCTCTTGGTTGGTTGTGCATTTTTTCTTCCACTCAACTTCTGTTAACATGCTTGGATACAGCACTCTTGTGAACAGCCAGCTTCTTTGGCAATAAATGTCTGTGGCTTACCCTCCTTGTGAAGAGTGGCAATGATTGTCTTCTGGACAACTGTCAGATCAGCAGTCTTCCCATGATTGTGTAGCCTAGTGAACCAAATGAGAGACCATTTTGAAGGCTCAGGAAAAATTTGTAGGTGTTTTGAGTTGATTAGCTGATTGGCATGTCACCATATTCTAATTTGTTGAGATAGTGAACTGGTGGGTTTTTGTTAAATGTGAGCCAAAATCATCACAATTAAAAGAACCAAAGACTTAAACTACGTCAGTCTGTGTGCATTTAATTTATTTAATACACGAGTTTCACAATTTGAGTTGAATTACTGAAATAAATGAATTTTCCACGACATGCTAATTTATTGAGATGCACCTGTACATTTCTGTCCTAAAACAGATGTTAAAAGGTTTCGCGCTCTTACCATCTTGCCATTTTCCCCCTTGCTCTCTTTCAATGTCAAAACTGACTTTTTGTGCTGAAAATCGAGCTCTGCTTCTGAGAACAGTAAACCCCACCTACTTTGATTTGATTGGCCATCTCAATCATTTCGACATTGATGATGAGTGCTGTTAGACCACTGAGGCAGACCAGCCTAAAATAAAAACGTAACTTTTAAAGATTTTGTCATCCTAACAACAAACAGAATGGTGCGTATAATGGAGTTCAATTTGGCCATTTCTAATTAGTTGATGGCACCTTGTAACATTTGCATACTAAATTGCAATTAGTCTTCTTACATGTGTTTGTATACTGAATTGTGATTGGTATTTTCTTTTTTGAACAAATTTAACCAATTCTAGCCTCCTCTACACAGCACAGTGGCCATGATAATTCATGAAAACGAAAAATAAGATGCACACTGAGTGTTATGATAGCAGTAAAACATTTACAAAGGTGCATTTGGCAGGCACTTTTATACTTAAGCGATTACATCCAAGGTGTACATTTTATTATGTTCTTGGCTATCACACTTTGTGCTACAGCTGTAGCATTTCATTTATATAAAGCAAAATCTAAAGCCTAAACATACTGTAACACTATTAATTTACTGCTTCAGGAAATTCAAATCTAATTTCAAATTGGAAGATTTGCATAGGCCACAAATTATCTGGAACTCGGAAACACTGTTATCAAAATGTAGTCTTTGTTGATATTACAAACTCACTTCTATGATTGTGTTGTTTAAAAGAACAAATTGAAAGAGTGCCTGTAAGATCACATTGCTGTGATGTCTGATGTCTTCACTCTAGTATTATAACATCACTATGTCACTTGTGTACAGTTTATAGTTGCTAGCTTGAGTTTCAAATGTTCATTAGGAACAAATGTTCTTTGTGTTCAAGGACAGCGTGGGCTGTTTAAGAGACATTATCAGCGCCTACGTCTACATATCACCACTCTCATCATTTGATCATAGTTCTTGTTTTGTGCTCTTTGCTCACTGTGAAAACAAGATACAGACTCAGAGCTTTGCTTGTGCTTCAGCTGTGTGAAGTAAGTGATTTTCCAACCCAAGAGTAATGTTTTGGACTGATGTCAATCCAGCTCTTTCCAAGAACCACTGGCAGGGGACGTAACAAATGTTGCTGTTTTGCTTGAACCTTTTCTTTGTCCAAGATATGCCATGATCACTTCCCCATGTCTGGAAGATGCCACACAAGAGAAAGTGTGAAAAGTGAATCTGCTTAGCAAATGCATAAATAATGGGAACATTTCGGAAGTGCTGTGTGCCATGGTTTCATATGACAGAAACTAGTGCAGAAATATAAAGCGAGATTGTAACACAGTTCGTAGTCACGGGAAGAAGGAGGTGGGAACTGGCGAACGTTCAAAGAAAACTTTAATAAAATAAACAAACACAAAATGAAAGTAAAGCAGCAGCCCCTCGCGGACGACTGCCGCACACAAAACACAAAATAAAATCCAGGCCTGGTCCTCTCTCGTCTTTCACTGTCGTAGCTACTCCTTTTATCCTTCTGGAGCTCCTCAGTGGGACTCGAGACCGGTGAGTGGTGCAGGTGTCGCTCATTATCAATTACTCCACCGGCCTCGCTCCGTTCCCACGGCTCTTGGCCCCACCCCTATCACCCCTCGCAGGCCGGGGGGTACTCCCGAGACTGCGCTCTAATCTTTTCACAATACATAACAATCGTGCAAATTCTGTGGGACGATGCTGAGGTTTAATACTTAGAGTGTAGTAAAATCCCAAACCCTCAGTGTAAGCAATTGTAGTAAAGCTTGACTATGTATAAAATTATAAATAGGCTATACACGATTATACATTAAATATCACTTAAAGTTTATTTGAATGGGGCTTCACCTTCATTCACACTTGGAACCAAGGAAATAAAGCTAACTTCCATTCCAGTATTGCTACGATAACATTTATTAAAGTTCAGTTCAGTTTGGGGGAGTGAAAAAGGTTGTTTTTGTCTTTGTGGAGAAAAAAAAAAAAAAAAACATGGGGCACAGCAATCCAGTGATCACTGTTGGCTGTTTAAAGTGTTATGCACGGATAGAAAGGGTGGGGAGTCTTGAGTGCTTTGTGGTTTTGGGCTTTTGCTTTGGTTTGCTGTTGTGATCTCTGGCGTCATGTGATATATGCAGAAGCTTTGATGATATTGCATGTGATTAGACCACTAATACTTTTACAGCTCGTTTTCCCCTTAACACAACAAACAATAAAAAAAAAAAAATGAAAAATGGTACAAGAGCTCTGCAAGGTGGACTTTGTAATGGTGTGCCAAAGGGCTGCTGATATGTGCCCTACTTTTTCTGTTCTGCAGCCTTTAAAAAGGACTAGGATAATGAGAGGAGGTATTATAAGTAGTGGTGAATCATATGGGGGTTTTAACATCAAGATTTTAGGTCAGGGGTGTCCTAAGTCCGGCCCGTGGACAAATTTCAAACGGCCCGCAGCTTGTCTATTGAAATGTATTAAACAGTATGTGGCCCGCTAAGCATAATTTACAAATCATGCAGTTTCACAATGTCAACACAAGGTGACAGCACTAAATTTTAGGCCAAATGTATCAGTAAAATGTGAGTTATAACAATTGAATAACTCACATGCGCTGCCATTTTTACACATGCTGACTTATCTCGATCACACGACCACTAAACTGCGCGTGAGATTCCGTGAGAAGCGCTTGAGTTTGGAGCAGAGTTCTTCTATACAAAACACAGATGTTGCGGTTATTTAAAGTAGTTTAAAGGATTAGTTCACTTCCAGAATAAAACCTGTTGAAAACAAAAACAGCTAAAACCAGCCTAAGATGGTTGGCTGCTTTTAGCTGGTCATCCAGCCTGGTCATAGCTGGTCAGCAGGCTGGTTTTAGAGGGGTTTTGGCCACTTCTTTAGCTGGTCAGGCTGGTCTTAGCTGGTCAGGTTGGGAGACTAGCTGGCCAACCAGCGAAAACCAGCTTGGCCAGGCTATGGAGACCAGCTATTTCCAGCTTAAACCAGCTAAGACCAGCCAACCAACTTAGGCTGGTTTTAGCTGTTTTTTTTCAGCAGGGATTTCCTGATAATTTACTCACCCCCATGTCATCCAAGATGTTCATGTCTTTCTTCAGCCGCAAAGAAATGTTGGTTTTTGAGGAGAACATTCCAGGATTTTTCTCCATATAGGGAATTCACGGGAACCAAACAGTTGTAGGTCCAAATTTCACTTTCACGTATTTCCTCAGACATTTTATTTGCACTCTTCTCCTTGATTTGTTATAACTTTTGGCAGTCTATAGTACTCCATATTTTTTTCCTGGTCCAACCGATTAGTACAGCCCAAAACATGACAATAATTGACCATTTTTAGCAGCAATAATCAGCAAAATTTGTGAGTTCCATTCGGATCAATGGCATTGTTTACATTCAGGCCCCATATGACGATTCTGGATTGATGACCGTGGTCGTGAAACACTCTATAGAGAAGTCCGGCCCACGGTTGTCCCATCAGAGACAACTGGCCCTTAAAAAAAAAAAAAAGTTTTGACACCCCTGTTTTAGGTTAAAATGTACAATTATGTGTACATAAGTATATCTTAGGCGCTGCGACTGTACTCCATTTCTCTTCACCCAAAAAATGAAAATTCTGTCATCACTTACTCTGAAGTTGTTTCAAACCTGTATGACTTTCTTTTCTTAAACATAAAATATGATATTTTGAAGTATGTTGGTAACTAAACAGTTGCTGGTAGCCATTGAGGTCCACAGTATGGAGGAAAAAATCCATGGAAGTCAATGGCTACCAGCAACTGTTTAGTTACCAAATATTTTCTTTTGTGTTCAGCAGAAGAAATAAACTCATACAGGTTTGAAAGTAAATAATGGCTGTAAATAATTTTAGGTGAACTATAGATAGGATGTGTTCATGTTTTCAGTTAGTTTGTTTTTATCTCAGTTGAAAATGCAAACACAACTTTTTTTTGTAGGATTATTTTCCAAAAAACATTGTGAGTATGTGGCACTTTTTAAACATTCCCATTTAAGCATCCCGACCGAACAGACACATTAACATTAGATTAACCAATGGCGTGAGTTTAGGGTGAGGCTATCTATTTGCCAACCACTAGCAAAGGGTTTCATTATTTTTACATAAATTCATTTTATTTTTCACAAATTGAATCCCCTTTCTGGTGTGATGTGACATACAATTTTAAAGGAACAAGTATTCCATGTAGTCATTCTGTTAAAATGGTCAAAATACATGCACGATAATAATAAACGAATTAGCCAATTGCTGTTTAAAATATTTTTCATGTCATATAGCATATAGTTGTCATCCCAAAAGTATTTAACTACTCATTAATATGTCATAAAACATACAACTTATATTTTGGATCTGACAGAAATGTGTATGTTTTAATATGAAGAGAGACACAAACAGCAATTATCTGGTGTTATTCTCTAAGTGTGTAACGTGAGTTCATGCTGCAGGAAAACTCACAGATGGCCAGCGAGTGTAATTTCTCTCTTCTCACACTCAGACTGTGTGTCTATTTCCCTTCCAGTGTCTGATTTATGAAGCAGTGTTCTCTGTCCATGTGCGTCAGCACTGGCTCTGGGAGTCTCGTGAGGCGTTGCGCTCCTGAAGAGCTGTGTCTCGTGTCTGGACAGCATCAGTCGGCAGCCGCCTCTCTCACTGCGTATACAGACCTGTGCCTCCATACATCACCATGCTTTTTTTCCCCCTGAGCTAAAACCAGCTATCAAAGGTTGCTTTAACCGAACATTTTACTTAATTTACAGAATTATAAACAAATATTTACAAATAATTCAAAATGCTTTCTATCATTTTGACAGATAAAATAAGGTGTTACCAATGTTTCTGTGTTTTTTTTTTATTATAAATATACATTCTAACAGTAAAAGCGCCCCTGTAGTTTAATGAAAGAACAGAGAGATTCCAAGAGTAATTCAGTGGAATAATTCATAGGATGGGCCGTTCCTGTTCAGCAGTACCTTTTGATCTCTGTAACATTTAAATGAATGAATGTGCTTGTGTTATAATTTAAGAAAGTATTTGAATAAAAGACTTTACTAAAAGATCAGAAAAAAATCTGGTTAAGTTCAGGCATTTTGGTTAACTTATTTGAACTTATTATAATTTGATTATTTACAAAATATCAAGAAAATTAACAGGGTGCCTAATAAGATAGAAATGAAGAGCCAAGTTAGCCAAGATCAGTGAGCAAAAATGGATAATTAGTTGACGTAAGGTCATTTCAAGTTCATTTTTAAAAATGTTGTAATTTTGATAATATAATTTCTGTAATTTTGTCAAATAGGATGGAATGTTTTAGAGGGAAATAAACCAATTATTACATCACATAATTAACCAAATGCATTGCTAAAAGTTACAGATGTTTATGCTGTTTTCTGACCAAAGAATATGTCACTTCCTGCATAATATATTGTAGGATTTACATACAGTCAATACAAAACACAGAAAAAAAGGATGGAAAGTGAAACTGGGGACACAGGACAAAGCTATACAATTATTACCAATTAAAACAATATTCCCAAACATTTATAGTGATTATTTTTTTGATAAATTAGCAGTGTTTATATTAGAAGTTAGAATACACATGGAGCCATGGCAAAAATAGCATCAAAATAGATTAAAACTATTTAATTTATCCCTGTTTTCATATAATTGTGATATTGTGATTGTAGAAAACAAACACACAACTAACAGAAAATTTACCAGTCCAAGCAAAAGTCCATCAGGTGACAGTAGTAGTGAAAACCTCTTTCTCCTTTGTCGTAAAGGAAGAAACACTGTCAGTTATAATTCCAGGCTGTATAACATTCAGGAAGTTGGGATGATATTATTCCAAATTTTGCATTCGCTTAATCCACTTTGAGACTGGAGACTGCAATGTCTGTATACAGCTGTTTGTGTGTGTGGCTGAGTATGGATATGAATGTCTTTCACATTCATAAGACGTGTGGTTTTAGTGTTCAAAGAGTGGAGGCTCGGGCCGATTCATCTGTTTTGTCTTTTGTTGTTGTGCACCAAAACAACTGTAGCCTCTCACTACCCTCTGTCTACTTGTGAGAGCTTTTGTGGTCGATTTGGGTTCAATATCTCCTGTAACGTCGTGAATGTGTTGGTTGTGTGTGTGTGTGTGGTGTAGTGTGGACACATGCCCTCCCAGCTGTGCTTCCCCCAAGTTGCACATAAAGCAAGCAGCAAATATTATCAAAGTGTTTGGTGTAGTGAGGTCATGTGGCATTTTACAAAAATAAGTGCATAATGGCGTGGAACAGAGGTATTTATAGGTATGCCGTAGAATGCATTGATTCAATATTTTAAATTGTTCTCTGATATTTCCATAGAAGGTATGTGGTTTAGGTAAGGGCAAAAAATATCCAGAAACAGTTTTACATGTCCATTTACAACCATAGGACTTGTCCCTAGAATTAAATGGTCTGTTATTACCTTATTTGGAATGGTCGTGAATAATAATAATGTTGAGCTCTGCTCTGACTGGCTGTTTCACAGTGCGGCTCATTTCAGTAGCTCACACAGAATGAAGGAAACACAGGGAATAGAATTTCAATCAAAAGTAATAAATACTTATAATAGTTGCAATCACTGTTGCAAAGGAAGCAGTTCCGGGCGGGACGTATGAGGTCAGCTTTTCGCATGCGCCCCTCAGAAGTGATATTATGTTTGGAATATGGATATTTTTTTTACAAAAACGCATCAATCGCGTTGAATTTGTAAATTTTTTTTGTTCTTTCTTCCCCACGGAGCCGTGTGAGACACTTTTTTATATGGATGTGCACTTTTTATTTAACTTCTTTTGGACTGATACATGCAACACCCGCTGACTGCCATTAAACAGATTGGAAGATCAAAGACAAGTTTTTATATACTCGACTGGATTTGTCTGAACGAAGAAAGTCATATACACCTAGGATGACATGAGGGTGTGAGTCATATCGGATATTTTTTTTTGGGTGAACTAACCCTTTAATATGTGGGTCATTGAAACTGCTTTCAAATGCACGATCGCTTTTTACTTTCACTTTCGAGAATTGCTCGAACGTGCAATTCGAGCAACGCACGTGCTCTGTGTAAACTACAGCGGCAGTACTTACCACACATTTTACAAGACCAGATGCTGGTCAGTGGTGCTCAGGATCTGTAAATAATTCGCCATCATACTCAGTCATCTCTCCTTACTCCGTTTATGTGGTAAATGAAATTTTATGTACTGTAATGTAACAGGCTACCGCTAGCATGCTGCTAACCATGTCCCTTAAGTGGCTCGCGTTATTTTATTAGAACGCACGTTATTATTTTTCCGTGCCTTTCTGAATACAGACACCAACCCATCCCTGCACATCACATCCCTTGCACAGCCTGGAACATAACATTTATTTCCATGATCTGCCATTTTCGCTATTATCCTCGCTTGTTTCTTCACAATACCTGTAGAACTTCTGATGATTCAACTGTGCAGGTTCGGCTGGCATAGAACATGGGCGGGTATAAGCAAATGCTGAGGGCGTAAATATTAGTGATCCCGACTGTAACGTCACAAGTCGGTGTTATGTTCTGATTCGCCTATTTTTCAGTGGTCTCTTGCATGCACGAGATTTACATAAGAAGGAGGAAACAATGGTGTTTGAGGCTATGCCAAGGTAAATACTATGCCAAGGTAAATACAGTTCCCCTTCAGGAACTCAAAGTGCGTGGAAACGCTATGGGAACACCTCCAGTGTGACCACGCTCTGAATCACATGTGTAATCAGTCCAATGGATGGGCGAGACGTCACGAGCGGGGTGGTGTAGCGACCAGGAAACATAAAAGCATGTGCGGTGAAACCGGAAATGAAAGCTTTCTGTCATTCAGCAAGCGCTCTGTGTGTGTCAGTCTTATTTGGTGTTGTCTGTCCATTATCACTCTTTATTTTACCAATACAAGTGTAGACAAACATACGGCGAGAGCGGGCAGCATCTCAGGCTGTGTGTTCTTCCCTGTCCACGCTACATTTCGGGTGGGGATACACACATTTTGTGTGTTGTCTGCTTGGGAGCAAAACACGCAGAGTCAGCTCTCGAGGGAGTTTTGTGTTTTGAATTGTGCTTCTCCCCGCTGCACCATCCGCTCCCGCCGGGCACGCTCCGAGGAGTGTCTCCGTGCTTGCGAGCCTGCGGTTCGGTCCCGATATTGCTGAGGCATGGCGGCAATTCAGATTGCAGGGATCGCACGTGGATCTAGCGGATGGGTTGGAGATGGCTCGCCCTTTCTCCGCCTGCACTCCCTAGATCCAACGCTCTCTCTCTCGAGGCTCGGAAGCCCACGCTGCGGTCCTCTTTCCCATTTTGAGTGAGAGCTCGCTGCTGCAACTATCTTTCGCCAAGGAGATTGAGATTGTTGCTATGAGACGTTTTCTTCTCGAGGGAAGAAAAGGCTTGAGTGTAAAATCAGTGCACATTGCCAAGGCAACCTCCCTCACTCTCTGTACAATGAGCGCTTGGGATGAATTCTCGAGTAGGGAGCACAGTGCTCTCTCTTCCTCCGAGGAGGTTGAGGTGGCAGCAGGCCAACCGTGTTCCAGCTGCTTATTCAGGGAGCGTCACATCTTCCCCCCAATCCCTAGAGGAGTCTCAGGTTTGCGCTCCCGGGCGAAGGTTCTAGCCAGGGGGCGGGCGTCTGCGGACCGTCATTCTCGCTGGATAATAGTCTTCGGCCAGAATGTCTTAACCGATATTACCAGGATGTAAGAGCGGCCGGCCCTGGGGAAGAGCGGTGTACGCCGCATTACACAGTGCCCGTATCTCCTAGCGGCCCTAAGGAGGATCGATTGCAACCCTCGAGCTGCTACAGGGCGCAAAGGTTATCCGAGCGAGCCACTTCTCTCAGCACGACCGAAAACGTAGCGTATTAAGAGGCCGATACCTCACGAGGCTATAGAGCAGCTAGGTCAGACATACCCTGCCGGTGAGCTGCTTCAGGACACCGCAGCTAGCCGCTCTGAGACACAGAGGCCCCAGTTTTTTTTTTTTTTTTTTCGAGAGGATGTTCCCCTTCGTAGTCACTGGCGGTTGTGGGAGCCCCGGCCAAGCATGTCTCGTGGGTCCTGCCGAGCAGGTTCTGGTTCTACCAGTCTAGTCTTCCTGGGAGATGACACGGGTCTGAGGACCGTCGTTTCAATAGAAGGCTTCAGCAAAGGAAGTCCGGATGCTTATGACTTAGGACTTTGCGGGGGCAGGCCCCTCTGGGGAAGAGCAGTGCACACCGTATTACACCGCATTAAACGGCCAAGAAAAGTGTGCTTTCTACAGTACAGAGAACCACTTATCTGTGCGTGGTGTGGGATTCGACCACGATGCAGGCACGTATGTCTCCTGCTCGGATCGAGTCGATCCTCACCGCAGTCGCGAGAGTGAGAGAAGACCGGTCACTCACTGTCAAGCAGTTCCAGACTGCTAGGTCTGATGGCAGCTGCGTCCAACGTGGTTACTTTTGACCTGCTGTACATGAGACCCCTACAGTGGTGGCTTAAGACCAAGGGGTTCTCCCCGAGGGGAAACCCGCTTTGCATGCTCAAGTTCATGCGGCGCTGCCTACGTGCCTTAGACATGTGAAGGAAACCATGGTTCTTATCTCAGGGCCCAGTGCTGGGAGCTCCTGGTCGCCGCGTATACCCCGAGGGGTGAAGCAGACTTGGAGAGTCTTTGGCCAGGCTCAGGTGGACTTGTTTGCAACTCAGATGACATCGCAATGTCCCCTCTTGTTCTCTCTGACTCATCCAGCTCCACTGGGGCTGGATGCCATGGTACAGACGTGGCCGAGGCTTCATCTGTACACCTTTCCCCCGATTGTTCTGCTCTTGGGAGCTCTGGAGAGGGTGTGCTGGAACGAGGTCAGTCGACTGCCAGTAGCCCTGTTCTGGCCGGGCCGAGTATGGTTCTCGGACCTGATTTCTCTCCTCGACGGCGCTCCATGGGAGATTCCCATCAGGAGAGATCTCCTATCACAGGCGGAGGGCGCGTCCCCGCCCAGAGCTGAGGAAGCTGTGGGTGTGGCCTCTGAGGAGGCACAACTCATAGCTTCCGGTCTCTCAACCAAGGTTGTTGAGACCATCCATCATCCAGAGCTCCCTCTATGAGGAAACTGTACTACTTTGTGCGGAGACCGCCAGTTCGACCCAGCTAACTGCCCATTTGGTACAGTTCTGGAGTTCCTGCAGGCCTGTTTATCTGCAGGGTTGACCCACTCCACCCTAGAGGTCTTCGTGGCGGCCACTGCGGTCTACCCTGCCCCTCTCGGTTGCCATTTAGTGAGAAGAAACCCTCTTCTTACACATTTCTTCAGCAGTGCGCTGAGAGTGTGCAGTGCGCAGGCCACTCCTCCAGAAGTTGGCCTTCGGGAAGGCGGGACAAGCCTACTTAGCAACTCAGGGATCCCTTTTCTTACATTAGTTGTGCTCTTCACATAGCAGGGATTTGCAAAGTATGGCGGCCCGTGGGCATTCTTCGTTCCCGTAGTGTTTCGACGCAGTCGAGTTTGAAAAAAAAAAAACAAAAAAAAGGGGCACGGTCTCCAGGTCGCATGTAACCATGGTTCCCCGAAGGGAGCAAGACACTGTGTCTCAGGGCCATACATCCAGCATCCCTGCCAGTGCTTGCTTCACACCTAGAAGCTGACGCTGGTTTCACCGCACATGCTTTTATGCTTCCTGGCCGCTACGTCACCCCGCCCGTGACATTCACCCATCTCATTGGATGCCTACACATGTGATTCAGACGTGGTCACGCTGGAGACATTCCCGTAGCATTTCGAGCCGAGCTCGTTCCCTTCGGGGAACCGTGGTTACATGCGTAACCTGGAGACGTTTTCCATTCTATGGCATTTTTAATTAAAGTTCCTGGAGGTCTAGTCTCTAAATTTCCATTGACGCAAAGTCAATCTTACACTGTTTAATTTCTCATAATTATTTTGATAAATGTTTAAGCTGGCAGCTGTAATTCTTTGTAAAAGTAGTAAACAATAAATCCTAAACAGGAAAACAGCATGATGTATGTGTAAATACATTTTCTACAAAATGCCACCATTGCATTGACTGTTCCATTTAGAGAAAAAGGGAGAAAACAATATAATTTTTTATAAATATATTAATTTATGAAGGAATTATTCATGGTCTATGTAGAAACTATTTTGGATCTGGACCACCGCTAGTCTGTGATCTCTGGTGTAGGCTATAGAAATGGGTCTCTGGCTTGAAATAAATTTAAGTCTACGATATAAACAGAATGTAGTTTTTGCTGGATGTTTTTTTTTCTTATAAGTTTCCAGGAGATCATTACCTTTTTAGTGTATTTTTTTTTCTGTAGCCTATGGATAATTGAAATTGATACTTAGCAGAAAGTTGAGACACATTTAAATATTGTTTATGGATTTCTTGCAAGGGTTAAGCACAGGACAAGCAGATCTGGAGTAAATATATCAACAACCATAAAAAATAAAAGGAGTTCTACTAGAACTACCCACAAAAGTGTGGGTGGTTTGTTGTTAGCTAACCAAAATGTGATTGGCTTTAGCAATGGCCCAGTAAATGGATGTTTTTCCCGACAACAAAGACAATAAACAACAGCACTTAGTGAGCTCTCAAACTCTTAATTACCTATTAAGCACAGTCAGCTTGTCCATCTTCTTTCTGTGTCTCCTTAAGGGCCTTCTTGCTTGGAGAAGCCTCCAGTAGTACAAACACACTGAGCTGCATAAAGGGAGTGGTCCCAGCACAGAGCCTTGCTGAACCCCAGTACATCAGTGCAGATAAAAAGTTGTAATGTGGGCAGGTACAAGTTGTTTTGTCACCATGTGTCACATGACCAAATCATCTATTAGATTCATTCAATTCATTCAAGCTTTTCATTTTTCCAATCTAGCTTGAATCCTCTAAACCTCCTACATACTAGCTCCTTGCTTTTGTTCATGATTAGAATGGCATTAAAATGTACTTAATGTAAAAAAAAATTGTCATCACAAACCGTCATGCCATTCCCCATATTATCTTCTTTTGTCTGTTAACCACTAAAGGAGATACTAGTTGAAAGAAACAAAATAAAAATTAATTAAAAAAATTAATTTAAATTCCATATAAAGTACCATAAAAGTTGTCCATATGACCTGTGAGCTATATTTGACTGGCAGGGCCTGAATGTAAATAAGAAAATAATTCTTAATTGACTTGGCTGGCTAAATTAAATGTGAACAACAATTTAAAATCTTCTGAAGACATACGATCGCTTTGTGTTATGGACAGAGCAAAAGACCAAAAAAAAAAAAGCCTATTAAACCAAACAGAAACTTCTTGCATCTGCACCAACAGGTGTAAGTAGACAGTACAGTCCAATATCATTTAATTTGTATATTTTGTATGTGTATGCTGTTCTTTATAGTCAAGTACAGCAGTCTAAAATGCCCATCTGTCCATTTCCATATCCACTTCCAGTGAAGTGATGTTTTGCAAACTTGTTCCCTGTGCCATTTTCAGTGTCCTTCTGGCAGACCATATACACTCTCTGTGAATTAGAATCTCACTTAAGATACCCAAATACCCTGTTTGTTCTTGTTTACAAGGGAAATACATGCAGTGATCAAGGCTGGCATTGTTTTTTTGAATGCAATTATTATTTTACCCCTCTTTTAATGTCAGCTTTGTACAATATAACCTAGCTAACTCTTAATTGGAACATACCCATACAGTTTATTTGGCCAGTATAGCTATGTTCTCTTTAGAACTAGGAACAATGGACAACCATGTGAACCATGTAGAATCGTGACAAGGAATGACCTGTTATAATGCTTTAAGTGGACATGCAAGATCCTGATATATTCACACTGAGTGGATGTTGTTTTTTTGTGAATGAATGTGAGGGGAAGAAACTAATCTTGATCACTCTGTTGCAGGTCTGACGGATGAGAAAGTGAAGGCTTATCTCTCCCTTCACCCACAGATGCTGGATGAGTTCGTGCTGGAGAGTGTGAGTGTGGAGACCGTAGACAGATGGCTGAAACGGAAAAACAGCAACCAGCCTGCAGGTACGGACTCATGGCCATGTGCTCCAATATTCTTCAATAAGAGCCCTGTGCTCTAAAAAATAGTGCTGCGATTACTTACTGTGACGATGTCTTTGATTTTGAGGATTCATTTTTTTTTTGGACATATTATTTTATTTTTCACAAGTGTAAAATATTTTGACTGCATTTTGTTTCTATGTTTATTTGCTGGTAAATGTACTGTATGCTTCTGGAAAAAATTTTTTTAACAGTGTTTCTCAACTGATGGGTCCCTGGTTTGGTCCTAAAAAAATAAAAAAATGCAACAATTGGTTGATATAAAATGCAGCTAGCCATATAATCATAAATATCCAAATAAATTGGTTTAAAATAATATGGTTTAAATTGGATATTCAGGAGACTTCCCATATCATTTTTGCTAATGTCAAAGGTTGTGTTTCCACTCAAACTATGGTGTTTTTGCACAAATTCTGTGCCTCGGTAATATGACTAGTACTATTATAATATCTATTATAATAAGCTGTGTTTGCTCTATCTATGAGGATGGGCCTCAGCAATTTATGTTAGTTTTAATACATTATAAATTTTAAATTTAAAGGGCTTTTTTTTTTTCTTTTATAAAATGAACTTTTTCTACTGTTTTGTATCAACACTTGATTAAAATTAAAAAATAACTATATAGACATTTAAAAAACCAAAAATTACAGAACACAAATACTATAACTATACTATAAATTTTAAAACTTTAAAGATTAAGAAAATATAATTGTTTAATACTGCATATTTCTATTTGGATGCTGGTTGTGCATGTCAGAAATTTTGTACATTTTGTATGCTTGTTCATTATTACAAATAGTCTTACACATTTGAGGCAAAACGTATTAATTATTCAGTTTTAATATCTTAATCATATATCTTTTCCATATGGACAGGAATCTATATGGTACAGTAAAGTTTTTTTTCTTTCTTTTTTTTCTCAGTACCCTACAATAAATAATTTTCTTTTTGTTCTTCCATATGTTCCATTTTGATTTAGATTATTGGTTGGTGTACCATTCATGATAACATGTGTTTGAGCCAACAAAACTGCATCAATACACTTGACGTGCACACCTCTCCTGTGCATGTGTCTGTGTGTATGTAACCTGAGCAGCAAAGACTGCAGAAGACTATAGTGCACTGGTGAAAGTATGGGAGAGGGGGCCTGCTGGGTCCTTATGGGTCATTAGGGCTATTTAAGCGGGACTCGCTTCTCTGTGCACAGCATGCTTCATGTTGCGGCCCGCTCCACTCGACCCATCACATCCATCAAGGGCCCACATGGGTTGGCGGCCAGCCTAGCTCAGCTACTGACGTCAGAGCCAACCTCCAGGGGCATGCAGTCGGTCGGGAGGGGGACTGGAGGAGGGTGAATGTGTCGCATTTTGGGAATGTTTTCTTGCACGAGTGCAGCAGAGCTCTCTCACAGGCTGCCGGCTGATGGTTAACCTCGGTTCTGCTCAGCAGGCTGGGCAGTAGTATTTTTCTCATGCACCGTTTCAACATCAAACTCTCTACAAACCATGTGTGCCAGATTTTGTCTTGGCCTGTGATGCATATCAAGCAGTGCTTTGAATTAGCATGCATGTAAGCTTGTTAGCTTTCAAATTCTTTGTGCATGTCAACGCTCAAAGGTTTTTTTTTTTTGGTTTGTTTTTTGTTTTTCCCCACTGACCATCGATTAAAGCATATGGTCCAGAATGTGGGATCAATCAACCAAGACACGTTACATTTCATATCTGTTCATCCTGTTAACACTGATCATCTTCTAAAATACATTTTTTAATGATTTTTTTTATTCAGCTGTACAACCCAGTGGTATAGAAAAACTCCCTGAATTTTGACAACGAATGTACAGTTCGATACTGTTATCTCAGTGTTTATGTAATTGTTTATTTTTTTTAACCCACCAAAATCTGTCCTAATGGAAGTTTCTCTTTATTTATTTATACTATAGATATTATATAGATATCTATATATAGGTAGAATCATTTTCATATTAGGTTTTGAGGGTGTAGATTCTGTGTGGGCCTGGTCATTAGTACATAACCTCTCTGAACAACTTCCACAATAACAATGAGCTTCAGGCCCTCCCTGTGAGAGATGAAAACCTCTGCTGTCCTCTGTCATGTATTTCACTGTGTATGCACAGTGCTCACTTACCACTCATCTAAGGGACTATGAGGTTTGGAGCTATTGTCTTTGTTTCTTATAGAACTTATGTACCAGAGAAACAAGTGCACAGCCATCTATAGAATTTTGTTTTTGAACGATGAGTAATTAGTTGGTGAAATGGAATTACTTATTGTAGAGTTAACGAAACTCGAAGCGAATGTCATAATAGTTGTCAGTAGACCGGGAAGATTTTAAAAGATTTTAAAGAGTGGTTCATTCATAAATTCGTAAGATCATACAGTGGAAAGACAAACCGGAAGCCAGAAGACTACGAGCGCTGCGCTGAAAAGGGCCAGAGCTACATAAGGTGTGTATGAGTCTGTGAGCAGCTACAGCCCGTTGAACAGTCAAGTAAGTTATAGTAGTACATATTGTATCTGAGAATGTAAAATAATCAGTATTATGTTGGGACATTTTTTTTTTCCAATTTTAAAAATTAAACATGCTCTGCAGAAGCAGACAAAGAGGGCTGGAATGGCAGAGCTGGTAAATGATGACAGATTTTTCAAATGACCACGTTCAGGAGATTCAGAGAATAAGAGACTGTCGGTGCAGGTTAATCACAAGGCTCTAATTGAGAGAAGCAAAAGGAACGCTTTCAAAGAATTCCAAGTAAAATCTGAACATCTTTTATTTGATAGGTCACAAGTGTACTTGTGAGATCACTGATTAGTTTAATAATAGGTTGTCCTAATCTGGTGTACTTCTCACTGTCTTGAGCTGTGGAGATACCCGGACATCATATGATTCCACTGTTGTAGTGAATGTGAGAGCCTCATTACAGGCCTAACAGCAGGGCCAGTGGCTTCAGTCCATGTGATGCGATGCTCTTCGTATCTTTCTGCTCCAACTTTTGCAAATACAGTGACCTGTAATACCTCTTGCATTTCAGGCGTTTTGCAATTAATGAAGATTCTACAGTCAAAGTACCATCCGTCTTTTTGTGTTTGAGCAGTGTCTCACGCATCATAAATAAATAAATAAATATATGTATACTGTATATATATCAGTGGTGTTCCGTCCATATAAACTGTGAATGCTCCTCATACCAAGGCCATTTGAGAGAATAAATTCACGGGATTATTCATATAAACATGATTATAAGTTGTCATTTGAAATGTAACAAAGCTTAAAGAGTTAGGAATAAGTACGTACAATGATTTATTTGCCATACTGCAGTAGTTTTCTTTAAATCTACCAGTTGCAGTTGCTTCTGGGCAAGCGGATTCTCCGTAGCTTTCTCGTCTCCTCTCTGTTGCTATGACTATGGTCTGCGGCTGATTTAATGCACAAGGTAAGCTGTCCGCAAAGTGCTCGCCGAAGTGGGAAAATGTGCTGTTGCGGCAAATCCGCATTGCCGAAAATTACATGGGTTTGATGCAAACCCACTCGACTAATCAAAAGAAAAAAAAAAAAAAAAACGCTGTAACTGTATATTTTTGTTTTCTCAAACAAAGCAAATTTTAAAAGTCCACCGAATAACTTACATTTTAGGTCATAGACAAACAACGTATGTTGCAGATATACGTTATTGTCAACGTTATTGCCTAAGCGGTAAATCATTTTATTTTTTTTAATAAAATGTGGCTATTACTTAATAATAACAAACATCATATTGTTTTGCTTACAGTTGAAGTCCTTCTCTGGTTTTATTATTGTTTGCAAGGTTGCAATGTTACTTTGCAATATTTTTGGGCATTTTGCATGGTCTGTTATTGGAGTAGTGTCACCCGGGTTGGAGTTTTAACTCCTATTCACTGGGAATAAAAAATTATAATTTAGCTGATGCAGAGAGACATATAGAGCAGGGGAATCCCTCCATCTCCCCACCCTCTGTTTACGTAACGTAACTACGTGTAAATGTTATTTGGAGGTTTTTAGCTGGAAAACCAGATATATTTTTCTTGCATTCGAGTAATGGATAAACTTGAAACGATGGAAGAAGGATTTGAGATTAATTTAATTTACAAAGAAGGTAGGAAATTTGCATACTTTTAAATCAACACCTGCCACCGTGTTTCTTATTTGTCATCTGTGATTCCTTTTGAGTGTCCTAAAAGCCGAATGTGGGGGGAGGGGTCTTATCACTCAGCATACCCCAGTTTTTAAAAAGCACCGATGCTCGCCACTGACATACAGTAGGGTACAGACAAAACGTCTTCATACCCCCTTAATTTTCCTCTTGTTATATTGCCCGCCATTTGCTAAAATCCATTTAGTTCAATTTTTTTTCCGCAATTAAGTACACCAGCACCCATTTTAAAAACACAGAATTGTTGACATTTTGCAAATTTATTAAAAAAGAAAAACTGAAATATCAGATGGTCCTAAATATTCAGACCCTTTGCTGTGACACTCATATGTTTAACTCAGGTGCTGTCCATTTCTTCTGATCATCCTGATGGTTCTACACCTTCATTTGAGTCCAGCTGTTTTTGATTATACTGATTGGACTTGATTATGAATGCCACACACCTGTCTATATAAGACCTGACAGCTCACAGTGCATGTCAGAGCAAATGAGAATCATGAGGTCAAAGGAACTGCCTGAAGAATTCAGGCAGAATTGTGGCAAGTCACAGATCTGGCCAAGGTTACAAAAACATGTCTGCTGCACTTAAGGTTCCTAATAGCACAGTGGCCTCCATAATCCTTAAATGAAAGACGTTTGGGACAACCAGAACCCTTCCTAGATCTGGCCGTCCAGCCAAACTGAGCTATCGGGGGAGAAGAGCCTTGGTGAGAGAGGTCAAGAAAAACCCAAAGATCACTGTGGCTGAGCTCCAGAGATTCAGTCGGGAGATGGGAGAAAGTTGTAAAGTCAACCATCACTGCAGCCCTCCACAGTCGGGGCTTTATGGCAGAGTGGCCCGACGGAAGCCTCTCCTCATTGCAAGACACATGAAAGCCCGCATGGAGGACTCCAAGATGGTGATAAATAAAATTCTCTGGTCTGATGAGACCAAGATAAACTTTTTTGGTCCATTAATTCTAAGCGGTAATGGTTGAGGAAAACCAGGCACTGCTCATCACCTGTCTTATACAGTCCCAACAGTGAAGCATGGTGGTTGCAGCATCATGCTGTGGGGGTGTTTTCAGCTGCAGGGACAGGACGACTGGTTGCAATCGAGGGAAAGATGAATGCGTCCAAGTACAGGGATATCCTGGATGAAAACCTTCTCCAGAGTGCTCAGACCTCAGACTGGGCCGAAGGTTTACCTCCCAACAAGACAACAAGCCTAAGCACACAGCTAAAATAACAAAGTAGTGGCTTCACAACAACTCTGTGACTGTTCTTGAATGGCCCCGCCAGAGCCCTGACTTAAACCCAATTTGAGCATCTCTGGAGAGACCTAAAATGTCTGTCCACCAACGTTTACCATCCAAATTGACAGAACTGGAGAGGATCTGCAAGGGGGAATGGCAGAGGATCCCCAAAGCCAGGTGTGAAAACTTGTTGCATCTTTCCCAAAAAACTCATGGCTGTATTAGATCAAAAGGTTGCTTCTACTATATACTGAGCAAAGGGTTTGAATACTTAGGACCATGTGATATTTTCAGTTTTTCTTTTTTAATAAATCTGCATAAATGTCAACAATTCTGTGTTTTTTTTTCTGTCAATATGGGGTGCTTTGTTTACATTAATGAGGAAAAAAAATAACTGAAATGATTTTAGCAAATGGCTGAAATATAACAAAGAGTGAAAAATTTAAGGGGTCTGAATACTTTCCATACCCACTATATATATATATATATACTGTAATATATGCTGCTATGTATTGAATATATATATAAATATATACTAATATACAGTGGGTAAAGAAAAGAATCACACCCTTTTACATTTTGTTGCTTTGCAGCCTGAATTGAAGACAGACAGTTTTTGTTTTATCGAGCTGTATTTACTCAGTGCAACTTATAACATCAGTGAAAGAAAAAATATTTGTTGAACCCCCTTTTGGCTTAATTACACCTTTAGTCTGTGAATCGGTCCTCTAGACTTTGCAATATTCGCCTGCTCTTATTTGCAGAACTGCTCAGTTCAGTTCAATTTGATGGTGACCGTTTGTAGACTGCAGTTTAAGTCTGGGCTCTGACTAGGCCATGCAAGGACATTCACCTTTTTCTCCTTCAACCACTGTGTGCTCAGTTCTGCTGTGTGCTTTGGGTCTTTGTCATGTTGGAAGGTAAACCTTCTTCCCATTGATGATTTCTGGCAGAGGGCAGCAGATTTTCCTAAAGAATTTGACTGTATTTTGCCCCATTCATTTCCTTCTATCCTGAAGAGTGCTCCAGTCTCTGCTGCAGAGAAACTCCCCTATAACAGGATATTACCACCTCAATGCTTTACTGTAGGAATGTGGGTTTTTTTTGGATGGTGAGCTTTATTGGATTTTCTGCCAGACATATCGTTTGGTGTTGAGGCCAAATAATTCAGTTTTAGTCTCATCTGCCTCAGAAACCTCAAGGTGTGTTTTGGCAAAGCTCAGTTGTGACTGCATGTTGCCTTTCTTGAGGAGTGGCTTTTTTCTTGCAACCCTCCCATACAAGCCACATTTGTGGAGAATTTGTGATATTGTTGTCACATGCACACAATGACCACTCTTTGTCATAAATTCCTGCAACTGCTTCAGATTTGCTGTAGGCTTCTTGGTCGCCTCTCTGACCAGTTTCGTCCAGGCTCTTTCATCCAGTTTGGAGTGATGTCCTGATCATGGAGGGTCTGTGTTGTACCAAATACCTTCCACTTCTTAATAATAGAAGTTACTATTAAATAGAGTTAATTCCACTGTGCTTCTAGGCATTGATAAAGCCTTTGAATTTTTTTGTATCCATCTCCTGACTTGTGCCTGTCCACAGCTTTATCCCAGAGATTTTTGACAGTGCCTTGCCATCCATAGTTGATTTGTTTGCTTCAGTTGCACTATCAAGAACTGAAATTTATATTTTATTATATATATTTTTATCTTATGTTGGTGTTATATCTTTCACTTGAATGTTATGTTGCAGTAAATACAGCTGGATAAAACAAAAACTTTGCCCATTTCTGTCCTGCAAAGCAAGACTACAGCAATGTTCCCTCTGATTTTTTTTTCTTGCTGAGCAAACTTTTCTCTATTGGGTGGACATTTCGGGCGCCAGAGCAAAAACATTCTTTATACCAGACATGTACAGCACACACACAAAACAGTGTGTAACTTTTAACTTTAATGTGATGTTTATATTTGATTTGACTCTTGATGTAACTAAATGATGTACATTTTAGATTACCTGAGAAAATATTTTGACAGTATAATACACTGCCGTTCAAAAGTTTTGGATCAGTACATTTTTAAAAGAAGTTTCGTAGGCTGCATCAGCTGTAACTATTTGATAAAATACTGATATATTTCACAAATAATATTGTGAATATTATGCCATTAAATAAAAGTTTCTATTTTAATATGCTTTAAAATTTAATTTATTCCTGTAAAGCAAAGCTGAATTTCAGTGTCACATGATCCTTCGAAATCATTCTAATATGCAGATTGTATAATCAATGTTGGTAACAGTTTGTGCTGCTTATATTTTTTGGGACCGGGTGATATTTCAGGATTCTTTGATAAATAAAGAAAGTTAAAGAACAGGGGGTATTCAAAAAGAAATGTTGTATTACATATACACTATAACTCTTCAAAAGTTGGGGGTCATACATTTTTTCATTCTTATTTTTTTGTAATTATACCTTTTTATTCCAAGGATCGTGTTAATCGATCAGTGATAGTAAAGAGTCAAGACTTATGTTGCTAGAAAATAATAATATTCTATTTATAATAAATGCAGTTCTTTTTAACTTTGTATTAGCCAATCAAGAACAACACACATAACAAAAAATATTAAGCAGCACAACAGGTTCAACACTGATAATAATCAGAATATTAGAATATTTCTGAAGGATCACGGACCGAAGACTGGAGTAATGAGGCTGAAAATTTGCTTTGCTTCACCAGGATCATTAATATTTTAAAGTAATATTAAAATATTAACCAGATTAAAATTGCAATCGCCCTGATAAGTTTCACAATATTACTTTTTTTTTTCTGTCTTTTTGATCAAATATACAGCTTAGATGAGCATAAGTGACGTCAATTAAAAAACCAGGGTCAATTATTTATTAATTTATAATATAGGCCTAACATAATCAAAACAAAGTGAAGCATTTAAACTGAGATCTGCAAGTTAAATATTTTCAAAGAAAAAAAAACGTGAACATGAATTCTTCTATAGCTTTCTAAACATCCATATGAAGTACAGTTTGCACAATACACCTGTGTGTACCTGTAAATGTCTCTGAGTCTTGTTACCGTTCTGTGCCCATCATCCGCTATTTCCAGCACTTAATCAAGCCACTCTTCTTTAAAACCTGAGGACGTTTATTTCATGTCTTGCTTTGCTCTCGTATTGAGCGATTTCGTCTGCATCCATTGAAGTATTCGGTTTCTACAGCGACTCATTTGGCACACATCATTCTCTTTCTATGAAACCTGTAAACCGCATTCACCGGTTCTAACTCTATACTAACATCAAAAAAGTTCTAACATCAACTTTATAGCGGTTAACCCGATCACTTGAATTTCTTTCATTTTTACTAGAATACAATCAAATGGCTTTCCCAACTCATTTATTTATTTCTTCTGCGCGGCCGTGCGCGTGCAGCTTAGAGGGAACATTGCCTACAGGTGACATCTAGATATTTTCTAATTCTGTCTCCTTCAAAGATGTTCAAGGATAGATCTTGTTGCTGGTGACGGAGAATGAATAGACTTACAATTCAGAGGTCAACATCTGTTCATTAAGACACTGTTGAATAGATTCTATGTTATTTTTATTCTTTAGTTTGAAACTGTGGATAAAAAGTGCTTATTATTGTTGAAGGTGCAGCTTTTCTGTGAAATAGGATCGGTCATGTTTTATGGCTTGTGACCATTTTTACCCTGGAAGCACATGTTCCCCAACACTCTATCCTTTATCTCTTTGTTTACTTTCAAATGATTCAAGCTAGTGTTGTAATAGCTGTTTTAAGTAAATAGGCTATGGACATTTTGTGTGTGTTTTAGGTGTATTTATTCTCTAGGATATTCTGGTCTGTAGATATGAGTTGGGTTCCTCCTTTCAAGTCTATTGAATATTTATTTTATTGTCCACAGGGCAAAAAGCACAAGTCCAAAAGTAACATCTCAGTTACGTATGTAACCCTCGTTCCCTGAAGGAGGGAACGGAGACGTCACGTCGGAGGACCGACGAATTGGGATCTCGCTTAGAGGGACCAATCTACTTCGAGTGTAAACTAAACGAGCCAATGCACATTGGCATGCGATTATTGCATCCAGCGCATATTCAGGTTTTCGCTGAGGAGCCGAGCCGGTGACCCGGCCGCTCAGCGGTGGTAAAGGAGCTGTGGCGACGGGACGGGACGTGACGTGACGTCTCCGTTACCTCCTTCAGGGAACGAGGTTTACATACGTAACGGAGACGTTCCCTTTCAGTCGGTCCTCTCGACGTCCTTCGAGAACGACGCTGTGATCCTACCAAAATGCCACGCGACCGCCCTTCCAGTGTACTGTGGAAGCCACTAGCTCACTTTTTGCGTCAGGCAGGCCTGCACAAGAGGACCCAGCTATGCTACTATGCACTACCCCTTGTAACTATGATAACACTGGGAACGCACCCGTTCTACTTTGGAACCGGTACCTTACGGAAGCTCGACCTTCGCCGAAGGAGTGTCGGAGCAATACACTATGGACATCCCTTAGGTGCTCTGAAGAATGGAGGTGTTGCACCCTTATTATGGCAGAGAGTCCCCCCCCCCCTGCCGGGGAAACACGGCCTCTTATTCTATACCGTGGACTTTACACATATGGATCCACTTAGGTCTTACATATGGACCGCAGCCTTCTACCGGTTCTCGAGGATTCAGCGAGTGAAGGCCTGGCGCCGGACTCTCCGCCACGTCTGGCTGCCGTGGGGACGGAGGAACTCAACAGGGTCTCCTATATGTACTCTCTGGAGTGGTTTTTGCAAGCCGATCCAAAGCCGGGCTCTCTCAGTGCTTCTACCCGTTTGAGGAGAGAACACAGGAGGACACCGGCTCCACACAAAGGCTATAAAATCTAGCAAACGTGTTGGGGGCTGCGCAGCCCGCAGCGCTACAAATATCTATCAGCGAGGTGCCACGAGCCAGCGCCCAGGAGGACGCAACACCTCTAGTTGAGTGAGCTCGCAGCCTGAGTGGGCAGGGCACACCTTGTGCCTGATAAGCCAGGGTGATGGCTTCCACTATCCAGTGGGCCATCCTCTGGTTAGAGATGGCATTCCCCTTCTGCCGGCTTCCGTAACAAACAAAGAGCTGTTCTGAGGTTCTGAAGCTTTGTGTCCGGTCTACGTATCACCTTAAGGCTCAGACTGGACAGAGCAAAGCTAGGGCTGGGTCAGCCTCCTCCGAGGGCAGCGCTTGGAGATTCACCACCTGATCCCTGAAGGGAGTAGCGGGAACCTTGGTATGTAGCCGGGCCGGGGCCTCAGGATTACCTTGGAGTCAGCCGGCTCAAACTCTAGGCACGAATCGTCGACCCAAAATGCGTGCAGGTCCCCTACCCTCTTGGTGGAGGCCAATGCCAGCAGGAGCAAAGTCTTCATTGAGAGGAACTTCAGCTCCACTGACTGTAAAGGCTCAAACGGGGCCTGCTTTAGTGCCGTGAGCACCAGAGTCAGGTTCCATGAGGGAATAGAGGGGGGCCGTGGAGGAATTAACCTTCTCGCCCCCTTAAGGAACCTGACGACCAGGTTATGCTTCCTCAACGACCTCCTTCTACGGTGTCGTGGTTAGCAGCAATGCAGCAACATAACTTTCAGGGTGGAGGGAGGCCACAGCCTTCGCTCCAACCCTCGCTGTAAAAGGACCGCACAACTCCGATCGGGCATCTCCGGAGGTCTTCCCGACGAGAAGAACACCACTCAACGAACAGATTCCACTTCAAAGCGTAGGCTCTCTCGTGAATGTTTATGGTGTCAACTACCTCTTGGGCGATGGCCACTCAGAGCCTCTGCTTTCCCGTCCATGGACCAACATGAGTTTCCAGATGTTTGAGCGCGGGATGCCAGGGGTGCCCCCTTCCTGCGTCAAGGCAATCCTTCCTCAAGATCTGCCATGAGGGGCTGTCGCGAGAGCATTAGTTCGGGAACCTGTCCGGGAAGGCATAGGCCCCCCCAGCGACCTGCTCCTCGTCCTCCCTGACTTTGCACATGAACTGTGCCAGAAGGCTCACTGGGGTAAATGCATACTTGCGAAGGCCCCGCGTCCAGCTGTGTGCCAGTGCGTCCGTGCCGATTGTTCCCTCGGCCCGATAACGACGGGAAACAGAACACCTTGTCGGTTGATGTACGCAACGGTCGCTGTGTTGTCCGTGCGGACTAGTACATGCTTGCTTCGTAAGCGCCCTTTGAGACGGCTCAGTGCAAGGTGCACTGCCAGTAACTCGAGGCAGCCAGTGCAGTTGGGTCCCCGTCCAAACCCCTGACACTGCAATCCTGTTGTACGTGGCCCCCCAGCTGGTGGTTGAGGCATCCTGAACCACAGCATGCCTGGATCCCCTCATACGTTAAAAGAGATCCTCTGCGTCGGGGTGAGTTTGCTCTTTTCCCAGTTGACCCAAGGCCAACATTCTGATGTGTAGAGCACCAAAGCCCTCGTCGAGGTAGTTGAGAATGCAAATGTTCTGTTCTCTCAAGGGAACAAGGGGTGCCTCCGCAACTTATGTGAAGACACGGGGCCACAGGGACAGCCCGGAGGGCAGGACCCCGTACTGATATATGCTCGTCCTTCGTACGCGAACCACAGCAATGGTCTGTGGTGCAGAAGGGTCGACATAAAGTACGCGTCCTTCAGGTCGACTGTTGCAAACCAATCTCGGGGACGGATGCACACAAAGATGCGTTCCTGTGTCATCTTGAACGGTAACCGGTGAAGGGTACTGCGTGTTCAAGACACGCAGGTCCAAGATTGCTCATAACCCACTGTCTTTCTTGGGTACAATGAAGTAGGAGTTGTAAAACCCGTCTTCATATCGGCTGGTGGGACCGGCTCTATCGCATCCTTCGCAAGTAGGACTGCAACCTCCGCCCGCAAGACAGGACATCGGCCGCCTTCACTGTTGGGAAGTGGATGCCACTGAACTTGGGGGGGGAACGCCGGGCGACTGAATCGCATAGCCAAGCCTGACGGTTCGAAGGAGACATCGAGACGGGCTGGGTAGCTCATACTCGTTTCGTCCGTCTCGCGCATGTCAGACAGTCACAGCCAGAATTGGCGCTCCTGGACCATCATAGTGGACATCGCATGACCCAGAGACCGCTCCGTAACCTTCGTCGCTCGTGGCGCGGGGTCCGCCGCGGTGCGAAGTTCTCTGCGAACTTCCGGGTCATGAACATCCTCGTGCAAGTCCCTCAGTGCCTTAACCTGGTGCACTTGCAATAACGCCGAATCGTGTAAGGCGGACGCAGCTTCTCCAAAGGCCGTATAAGCATCGCTGGCCAGTCGAGTACCTACAGACCCGGGAGTGGAGGCACGGTTCGCCCTGCCGGGTGGAGGCGGTATTAGGATACAATTGCATCGCAACCGACCGCTCCGCCGGGGGGACCCTTGTAACCCCCTAGTTGCCCCACCATCGAGGTTGGTGAGGGAGGAGGATCCAGCAAATAATTTTCTGGCAGTAAAAAGGTGCCGTCCACGTCCTGTTGAGCTCCTCATGCACCTCCGTGAAGAAAGGCACCGAGGCGGTGCGCTGAGAACCAGCGCGGACCACCCCGAGAACCATTCGTGCAACCTTGAGGGCTCGGGACACGGTGATAGTCTTCACTCGAGCCCTACCCCTACGGTGGCCCGGGAAGCATAGCCATTATTTCTGGATCCGATCCAGGCATTGCTACGGTCCCCGAGGAGAGCAGCGCAGCCGAATCTTCCCCTCCAGAAAGCTCTCCCTCCGATGCAGTGATCGACATCCGGTCGTCGGGAGGAGCTCGGAAGCAACAGGTGGACCCCCTTAAGGGCCATCCTGCGCTATCCTGAGATCTTCCGCTGTTTTCGGAAGTGCCGGCAGTCTTGGTCATCCCCTTTCTCTCTTAGGGACCGTGACCGTGAGACCAGTCTGCCCACTGCCAGAAAAAGGGTGCCCCTGGCTGCCACCAGAGGGAACCCTAGATGTGGGCAGTGGCACGGGCACTCCGCCCCCTTGCAGGTAACGGAGTCCGGTCCGCAACTCCGAGATTGTCATGCCCCCGCAATGGGAGCATGAAGCATCCACGAAAGCCACCTCAGCGTGCATCATGCCCAGGCACGAGAGGCAGCGAACGTGACCATCACCCGGCGCCAGGTAACAACCTCATCCCAACGCTCCGTTTGTTACGTTGTCTATAGCACGACCCCTCATCTTTATAAAAGGTACATCAAGTTTGCACCACGTCGTCTTTAAAAAGACGCACCCTAATTTGCCCTTTTAGGGGAAAAAGCTCTTTTAGCGTGCTGAAGCACACAGGGGAGATGGCTGCCTGCAACACAAACAGGGTAGTGCAGCCTGATGTGTGCAACCCACTCGACACGGGAAACCACCACCGCTGGAGCGCCGTCCACCAACACGAAGAGCTCTCCAAGAGCGCGTTGAACTCGTTCAGTCTTTTCTCGCAAAAATAAAAGGGATCAAGTAGAGTAGCAGAGCATCACGATTGTGCTCGCTGGCTCCGAGCGAAAGCTGAAATATGCCTCACCGCTGCCTACTGATACTCACTCTGGATCCAGCAGCTGGATGCAATACTCGCCAGCCATTGCAGGTCGTAAGTTTACTCTCAAAGTGGATTGGTCTCTCTAAGCGAGATCCCAATTCGTCGGTCCTCCGACGTGATGTCAAGAGTGACCGACTGAAAGGGAACAAGGCACATGTACATTCATGTTGATCCAGTTCATATACTGGTGTGAATGATTCGTTCACAACTTGTACTGATCCAGTCACAGCAGGATGGTTATCACTGAATAATGACTTAAATTTATGTCTGTTCATCATAAAAACCTATCATATACGTGCAAGTCAAGTCATATTTATATAACGCGTAACACATCCAGATTTTTTTCAAAGCAGCTTTGCGTTAATAAACAGGGAAATAACAGTGTTAATTTTGTAAAATTCATCAATTACGGAACAAATTCATTTTCAGCTGCAAAGCAGCTTTACAATACGACAGTGCCATTATTATTTAGTTCAGTGTTGTTTCATTTCAGTTCAATAACTTTGTTGATGTTGCAGAGTTGACAGAATTCTAATTTTGGGGTCAACTAATCCTTTAAGACTCAGTCGTAGTGGTTTGTTCAGATCCCTAACTCTAAATATTAGCAAGCACTACTAATGATGCATCACTGTTTGTGTGATAGTGTGATGTACAGTATGTGATGATGTGTCTGTGCTTTCGTGGAGACTAACAAGGACCCCCAGGGCACCAGTGACGTCAGCTCCCTCCACCTCATTCCCACCTAGCGTTCTCCTGGCCCTGTTTTCTTCTCACACACATGCTATCTTCGAGTAATTGATAAATCCCAAACCTTTCACCGCTCTGCCTCCAGAGAAATCCTACATCTGGACAGATCCTGTGCCCCGCTGTCACACACACACACGCACACACACATACACACACACACTTGCACAGTGTGATTCATGACCTACTCATTCAGTCTGTCTTTAGCTTAGTGGCCCTGATGCCCTGCACAGAAAGTTCATCAGTGTTAATTCAACTCTTTAAGAATAAATTAAGACACGCACCTTAAGAAATCTCACTAAATATTCAGCTGCATGGAGGTTGAACTTTGCTCCCTTGTTGTGGCTTTGTGATGTTGGGGGCAGAGATGTCCTACCCTGTTCAGTCTAAAAATAAAGGTCAATAAAACATCTGCCCATCAAATTATGAAAACAACTGGTTTGACAACTCATTTTATAAAAACTAATTTAATAAAACTGTACTTTTGCAAAGCAATTTGATTGGACAAATTCAAAATGAATGTTATGAAGCACAGAAACTCTGGTAATGCCAAATAGCAACAAAGCTATGATTATATGATTGTAATCTGTTAAATCTTACCATCACCAGGTTCTAGTCTGTACTTCTCTGTACAGTCTTTAAATGCCAAACCAGGTACCTTGAGTCCCTTGATGCATCATAGAAGTGCTCCTAAAAACACAAATAGCAAAAACACAAAAACTATACATTTAAGCATGAAGACATATCCAAACATTTACCAAAAGTCAAACTGTCAAATAGATTTCGCATCAATATTTAATCTGAAAGAATTACGGACATATCCATTCTAAGAATATGGGTCCTCCAAAATAAGGAAATAAATTTGTTTGTGGAGTTGTTCTTCTGTTTTTCAGTCTTCCGGTGGGCACACTGGTAAACAAGAGACTAAAGGATAGTTTGAGGATGAAGACAAACTTTAAACATAAGTCTTAAAGTATACATTTTTCCTTAATTTTAAACTCAGACCCTATTCATATTAAATCAATTATATAAAAATTCTTACCATGTACTTAATGGGTAATGTTAATTCACCCAAAAATTTAAATTCTATCATTTACTCTCCCTCAAGTTGTTCCAAACCCATATTAACTTCTTTCTTGTGCTGAACACAAAAGAAGATATTCTGAAGAATGTGGTTACTAGTTTCTGATCCCCATTATTTTTTCCCAATCTTTCATTATAATTTTCTAACTACCATCAAGTCCCTGACAATAAAACTTGTCTGTAAGTGCTTTGAAGTGGTATGCAAAGTTGTGCAACATTTACTGGACAATGAGAATGAAAGGTTCTGAGGAGACCATACAAATATGTATACGCTATGTTTTAAAAAGTTAAGAAAAAACACACGTGAATGTCTCATGGCGCCATTTTAAGTGCTAAATCGAACTGCAGTAATGATAGGTATGAAGGAAAAATAAAAAGTTTAAATACAAAAGTAAATAAATAACCTGTATGTTTTACTCATATAAACGAACTGAAGTAAAATCATAGGATTTACCTAACATTGTTGAAATTACCTTAGCAAAATCATTTGACATATATGAAGGTTTATCAAACTTATAAAAATGTGTGTAATAAAAAAACATAACTCACCTTGCTTCTACGGAGAAATTGTGCAATGACAAAATCGCGGCCGTCCATGCGAAACAAAGTTGAAAAAAGGGGTGTTGCTTGGGCGTGGCAGTGTGAAATGTTAATTAAAGTTGAAAAACACTACTGCCAATAACAACACTAACACTTTCATGCTATTTACTCCAGCAGTGTTATGTCTAATACAGAGGAGTGTTACAACTACTCTAAATCTCAACACTCACAAGTAACACCAAGAAATTAACTCTCATGTATTTGCTGTGTATTATCCTAGATCATATAAATAAATAGACAAAATAAACAAATTGTTAAATTGTGCTTAATTTCTACACCAAAATATTGTTTTCCAAATGGGTTTCCCAAACATCTCCACATCCACCGTTAATCAAGAGCAGTGCTTATTTATTTAGTTTTCTGTTTTGTTCTGTTTTGTTTTTGTTTTTTCTTTGTGTTTTGTTTTTTGTTTTGTTTTTTCTTTGTGTTTTGTTTCGTGTTTTGTTTTGCTTTGTTTTGTTTTTGTTTTTTCTTTGTGTTTTTTGTGTGTTGTGTTTTGTTTTATTTAGTTTTATCCTTTTTGTCCTTTTTGTATCTGTTGTTTCCGTAACAGTGTGTCCAACGTCAGGGTTGTGTAGTTCAGGGGCTATATGCACCAGCCAAGTAGCTTCCATTGAGATAAATGCGAATGCTAACTGCTTTCTTCTGTTCAAACACCTGATATCTGTTTTACCTTTCATGCCGAGTTTTCATTTCAGTTTACAAATGATCTGGAGCTGATATTTGCCCACAGAGAGCTGGATTGATTACCAAACATTTCCATCTGGGAATACCAGAAATGGAAGGAGTATGACGTTAGCACAGGTGACTGTGCATGGCGCAAAGTGGAATACTGCCCTCCCTTAGCTTCCCAGCAGAACCTGGGCAGAGAGACACTTCTCTGTTCTAAAACTTAGTGATCTTTCTATGCTGGAAGCATTTTAGCTTGCCTTTTATTTTGATAGTCCGCTTTAGACATTTATTTTTGACTATAAATAACTTTGCAACTACATAGCAGTCATTAGAGTATTAGTAGACTGTCTGCTTAATATCTGCTGATACTTTATTTTGGTGGTCAGACATTCTGCTGACTATAAGAAAATGTGCAAGTACATGTCAACTTGTTCTATTTACTCTAACCGTCTTCCAATACTCTAATGAGAGTTGGTTGACACACAGTATAGTTGCAAATGAATAGGAGTTAGCTGACGTGTAGTTTCAAATAGTTTGTGGAATGTCTAAAATGGACTGTCGAAATAAAGTGTAACTGCATTTTGAGACATCACAGGTCTGCTTTCAAAAGCTACCTTTCAGATATAAGAGAATCCCAGTTGCACTTGTGAGAAATGTTAATTTGGAGTGTTAATGTTGATTAAAAGTAGGCTACTACTAATATCAGTTAAAAAAAATTGGAGGTTATTTTTACCAATATTTTTCTGCACACTCTAAAACCTAACAAATGTCCTAACTAACACTTTTTGGTTGACTTTTCTTAATGCACAACAATTTGTTGATTTTAATTGTAAAAATAAAGTAATCTGTACTGTTTGCGTACTATGCTTTGTTACTCAGAAAACCCTAGAAAACCCAGCATGCTTTGCTTATGTTTGGTTTCAAAAGGGTATTTTTAAATGCAAGTGAGAAATTCCAAGTTGCAGTAAATAATACAATAGTTACACTCTTAAAAATAAAGGTGCTTCACGATGCCATAGAAGAACCTTTTTGTCTAAATGGTTCCATAAAGAACCTTTAACATCTGAAGAACCTTTCTACTTCACAAAAGGTTCTTTGTGGCAAAAGAAGGTTCTTCAGATTATAAAAAGGTAAGAAAGAGACGGTTCTTTAAAGAACCTTCTGGACTGACTGGTTCTTTGTGGAACCAAAAATGGTTCTTCTATGGCATCGCTTGAAGAACCATTTGAAGAACCTTTATTTTTAAGAGTGTAGCTCAGCTTAAATAAATGAGTTGTTTGCAATACACACCTAGTATATTTAACTTAAAATTAATCAGTTGTTGAACCTAAATTTTTTTTATTTAGTTTTACTTTGCTTGTTTTTCTAATTCACCAGGCCATTGCCTTCGCATCATCCTTTCCCGTGTTGCCTTTGGCAATAGGTTTACATGTTTTTTTTAACTAATAACATTTTACAGTGTACACTTTAAAGCTAAGTTTAGAGTATTGCGTCATTAGCTTAGCAAAATGCTATCAGCACACTCTTTTGAAATGAGTTGTCATGAGGGATTTTTTGTTTTCCGACATGTAAGTTGCTGCCTACAGTATGTGGAATGTACCAGATCAGTCACTGTTTGGTTCATGTGGCTCTAATTCGCTTCAAAGAACGCTGCCAGTGTAGACAGTAGACAGAAAGCCAGGAACTGTGCCATATTGTCATTACAATTGATTTGTGAGAAGCAACAGCAGGAGGAGACACTGCTATTCTTGGAGGCCTGCAGTCAGCCACGCAGTGTTCTCCTGAGCCCAGCAGCAAGGTACGTGGATTGTGCTGAAAGTGCACAGTGTCATATTTACAAGATGATATGAATGGCTGTTTAAGCATAGTGCCTGCTAATGTCAAGAGGGATTCAAAAAAGATCAGCAGCTTTGACATAGCAAGACACAATCAGATGCTTTATAACGGCACTGCGATGCTGTCCTGCGCATGGCTGCCTTTATCCACCCCGCAAATCGATCCATATGAGCCTGCAATATATCAACCATATTTAGGTGAGCTGATACGAGCAATCTGATGTGGAGAACAGTGCCCCCCCCACCATCTTTCTTCTTGTTTGTCTGTGTCATCAGTCAGAAAGTGCTATCGCATCACCCAGCATGGTTCTGCTCATGAGAGTTAGAACTGCTGATCTGTCCTCTAGTCTAAATGTCCATTCACACTAAAAGCTAAAGGACAAGGAAGTATGAAATAAAGTTGGGCCCTGTCCCAAATGGCACATCTCACGTATACTTGCGGTATTGAGGACTTACAATTACATGTGCTTATCACCATGAAGTCCACAAGACCGTAGAACGGTGGTCCTCATTCTTTTTGACTCCAAGGCCCTCCGTTGTCCTCAACAATATTTGGAGCCACTAATACATTTTATTTTCTAAACAGTATTTGAAGGTAGATGGAGATTTTGTAAGCCATTTTATCTTTTACAGTCTTGTATTTAAAGTACATGTCAGGGCTTAGGTATCAGTTTATAAAAACTTACTTAGGTTTTTACTTTGAAGCTTGCGTAGCTTATAAAGAACACTCATCACTGAAGTGGAAAATTGTCATTTTGGCTGCATGAGTCACTTATTGAATGTTCCCTTAACACCGTGTTCCATCCAGGCAGGAAAAAAACTGTTTTTGTCTTAATCAGCTGCAAATGTGACTATTGGGAATAGTGACAGATTATTCAGGGTGTGTTGTTGATGCTTGTTCTTATTCGTTAGTCGGCTCCACTATGCCCGTATAATTCGTGATAGAGTTCCATCCATGTAGCAGGGTTTGAAAACTACACAACCCCCCCCCCCCCACACGGCCCTACTCACCCCCACCAACAATACGCCTAATAAAATAAAAAAGGCGAATATGGGACATATAATAAATCAAAATAAAGCATGATTTTTGCAAATACAGGGACATTCTGTCTAGTCATCCATGAAAGTGACACTGTGTTACAATATGCAGTATGCTCACCTTCATCAGTTTTGACATTTTTTTTTTATATTTTAACAGATGAATCTTCAGCTAAAGATGTCAGCAGGGTAAGTGAGGCATCGCTTTTGTTTGTGAGTCTTTTTGTGTGTTTGTCTAACCCTGTAAAGCCTAACAGATGAAATAATTGTTTGAAAAAAAATATCGTATCATATTTCATGCATCAAGATTTATGGCCCATATGGTATAATATAGTGATTAAAAAAATAATAAAAAAATACACAGAGAGAGGGTCAACCCCACATGTAGCACCCAACAACCCACCCCGCCCCGTACTAATAACATCCAGTCTGAGGAGCTTTGAGTATGTAATCCATTAGAACTTACATAAACAGTCTACTTCCCGACAACAACTGCATACCCATATCACCACCGGTTGTCCCTCTATACTCCCCCCCGCCAAATAACTATGGCATAGTACGATCCTGTATGTTTACCCCAAACAGATTATGATTAATGCAATGCCCTCCAATAGATGATTGAGAGCGCAAAAGGATGATGTGTCATATTTTATACTCACATTTTACCGTGACCTTTTTATTTTATTTTATTTTTTAAATATAAAAAACGATGTTTGGATAATCGAGTAAAGATAAGCTGCTTTAGTCCACCAAGTGTTCATCTTGAAATATTCATAACAATATCAAAATTATTCTTTCAACTACATCTTGAAGAGGAATTATCTTAAATGGCCTTTTCACTTGCAAAAAAAAGAGAAGGCATGTAATAGATTGTGTACTACAGGTTTTTCAGCAACATTTTGAACATGTTGATAATTTAGAGGCCTTCGAAATATGCATATCAAATATGATACAGTAGGCTTTATATGTTTAACCTTAATGTAGTCATATTGTGAGAAATCAGTGTTACAAATGAAGTGGATCTCAGGGGGGATTTTTTTAAAGTAATATGTGACCCCTTTATTAAAGTGTGTAGCAAAAGTGTGAACGTTCATGCCAAAAGGCAGCATGTCCCGAGTGGGGACAGTTATCAGGGGAGAAGCACTCATGGAACACTTCATTGAAAAGTTTCTGCTAATAATCTCTCAGCATCACACACACACACACACACACACACACACACACACACACAGCTGCTAAATATAAAAGTGTCTGTTAAATGACAAATGACATAGAGAACACAAACCCTGTGACAGATTTATATGAGCAAAGGCAATGACCTGTTAATGAGATCATTGGCACTTTAATCGGCTGATATAGCACCAACACACACTCTGCTCCAAGCACTTAGACCTGCTGATTTTAGGGGACAGAGATGAAGAAGTTAAACGGGGCCGGCAGAGAGAGAGACATACAGCAGAACACGATGGAGACAGTGTGCAGGAACGGGCTCCGAGAGGACGGGGAGGGTGGGCTGTGGAAACAAATACTTTTTGGAGAAGGACAGTAGAGACGTCACATAATCGTCTGCATAAACAGGATGTGTAGGGAGCCGTTCCCATGGGGGAGCACCTCACACACCCCTCATCCACCGGCCCACTCTGACCTTTCACACAGGGACAGAAATAGACATCCTCCATCCACTCTCCATTTAAAATACATAAAAGTTTGATTTAGAACTCATTTCTGTAATATACACAGACCACACATGCAATGTGAGAGGAAAAGCTACAGCATTCTGTGTTAATTGGATGTTTATGATTAGGCTGTGTTCTTCTTTTGGCAAAATTTGGTCACATTTTAGTTTAATTTGGTCACATTTAATTCTCACTATTAACTAACTCTATTAACTAATTTGGATGCTTATTAATAGTTATTAAAGTAGTTGTTAAGTTTAGGTATGGGGTAGGATTAAGGGATCTAAAATATGCTCATGCAGAATAAGGCATTAATATGTGCTTATAAGTACTAATAAACAGCCAATATGCTAGTAATATGCATCTTAATAAGCACCTAGTTAATAGTGAGAATTGGTCCCTAAACTAAAGCCAAAATTAAGGCAGTCCAATATAATGCATCCACCCAGAATAGAGAATGAAGCAAGACATCAGTCTAATTAAATGGACTGTTTTACCCAGTATTTGTGGGCATTATGTATTGTTTATGCTGCTTTGTTAATTAATGCTAAATTCTATTGATATTAATGGTGAATTGAGTCTCCTGTGTAGATGGATAAATATAAGTACCTCATTCAGTGGACCATCCAAAAATGTCAAACTTTCAGCAAAAAAATCAAATAACTACACTACCATTCAAACGTTTGGGGCAAGATTTTTATAAATAATTTGTATTAATTTTTTTCCCCAGAAATTGATATTGTTATTATTATACTTTATCAAAAGTGACAGTAAAGACTTTTCCTTTTTACAATAGTGGCCAATTTCAAATAAACGCTGTTCTTTTGAGCGTTCTATTCGTCAAATAATTATTTTTTAAAAAGCATGCATAACTTCCACTGCATTTCAACATTGATAACATTAAGAAATCTTTCTTGAGCAGCAAATCAGCATATCAGAATGATTTCTGAAGGTTCCTGTGACATTGAAGACTGGAGTAATGATGCTGAAAATTCAGCTTTGCATCACAAGAATAAATTGTATTTTAACATATATTAAAACAGAAAACAGCTATTTTAAACTGAAATAATATTTCACAATATTACTGTTTTTATGTACAAATAAATGCAGCATTAGTGAGCATAAGAGGCTTTTGAAGTGTACAGTATATGACCTAAAATATGGACACCCCTTCTAATTACTTCTATTTTTTTTCATAATAATAGTGAAAGGCAACCTTAATACTATCTAATTAGAAGGAGGTCTCCATGTACTTCTGTCCGTATTGTGTAGTATACAGTGCATGTGTATGTGTGTCTTTCTTGTGTCCAGCAGTACCAGGACACGAATATGCAGAGCGTCGTATATGAGCTCAACAGCTACATGGAGCAGCGGCTGGACACTGGAGGAGACAACAAACTACTGCTTTATGAGCTGTGCAACATCATCAAAACAGGTGAGAGCCTTTCTGTCTTCACACACAAACACTCACAGAGCCCAAATTACCCATGCACTTTACTGCAGTATTTGCATACTTGCAATAAACATAATGTATTAGTATAATATTATAATAATGAGCATTCACACTGCCCACATAAACAGCGCAGTGTTGTGCAGCTGAAACATAAAAGGAGCGTAGCTGCCTGTAGAGAGCCGTACAGATGGAGGTGTAGTGAATCCAGGTTAAAAGGTCTAAGTACGGGTGTTTCCCGTCTCTCTCCTCCACACACCGATGGAGCAGTGCTCAGCCTGTCACTTCCCATCCACCCACGCTTCATCTGCATGCTGCAGGACTGCAGAGCGCTGGGATTCAGTCTGGCCCCCTTTTATCCAAAATATGAATAAAAACTATAATAGTATCAATGATATTAAAATAACACTGATGCATACAGTATTCTGTCCATTTATGTCATAAATTGTTTTTATGATTTCATAAATTGAATCAATTAATTGAAATAAATTATGTGAATTTAGTGATATGGCTTAATTAGAATACAGCCTGACCAATCAGGGGTACGTTTCCCAAAAGCAACTATTTATGCACGTTCCATTCGTTACCAATAGTTTTCAATGGTTAGCTAACCATAGTTAGCTAAACCAGGCTTGTGGAAAGACGGATTAGAGGACTGGAACAACAATGTCTCCAAGTCCTGGTTAATTTCTGATCCTGGTGCCAACACCACATATTTATTTGATTAGAATTTTTAATTGAATATTTTGTTCCTTTGGATTCTTGATATTCTTCAAATGCAAAAGTGGCATGATATCGGTTAAAAACATTAGTCATACAGGACAACCCCCATGTATTAGCGCTTTGATATTTTTTTCTTTCTAACAAAGGCCATAAAAAGATTCAGAATATATGGGTATTTTTGTCCAGTTAATGAGTTGGGGATTGAACCATTCTGAATGTGAATGCCTAAACGACGAGTCTGTGACACATTTAGGAGTTGTTTTTTTTCGTCACAGCCACAAAGCTGATGGAGTTGCACTGTACTTCCGGGATGAAGACGAACAATGTATAGTATTTCTGTTCTGATGGTAATACATGTGAAAAATGTTTAGTGGCTGTTGAAGTATAAAGGAACCTCCACATTTTTTGAAAATAGTTCATTTTCCAACTCCCCCTAGAGTAAACAGTGAGTTTAACGTTTCAATCCATAAGCCTCTCTCAGGGTATGGCGGTAGCACTTTTAGCGTAGCTTAGCATAGATCATTGAATTTGATATGACCGTTAGCATCTCGCGCAAAATAGACCAAAGAGTTTCTATATTTTTCCTATTTAACTTGACTCTTCTGTAGTTACATCGTGCACTAAGACCGACGGAAAATTCAAAGTTGCGATTTTCTAGGCCGATATGGCTAGTAACTATACTCTCATTAAAGGGGTAATATGATGCTTTTTTAAATATCATTATTTTGTGTATTTGGTGTAAACAGAATATGTTGACATGTTTTAATATTCAACAAAACATTATTTTTCAAATACTGTACACTATTGTAAGTCCTCTATGCCCCGCCTCCCTCAAACACTTAGTTTTCTACAAAGTCCCTCCTTCCGACAAGCGCAGTTTGCTCTGATTGGCCATCTGACCCAGTGCATTGTGATTGGCCAAACACTGCAAGCACTCTTTGGAAATGTAACGCCCCTTACCATAATATTGAGCTTCATCTTTCAAAATAAATGTTAAGACAGTAAATAATGTCATTAGTTTTACCATCAGTTCAAGCCCGAAAGGGGAACAGAGTCGCGTGACAGACAGTGATGAAGCTGGTATGTGTTTGCAGTACACAAGCCACAGTTAAGACAGCGGACTCCACTGTGATCTCTCTCTCTCTCACACACACACACGATGCACAACCACACACACACACACATACGATGCGCAAAACTCTGCATTTGAAGAGTCAATAGCAAATACTTAACCTAATAACAAAACATACTTACAGTAGAAGCGCCAGATTGTCATAGCAAAGTCAAAATTACCTCCTCTCCTAGATTCACAAAACGGTCATCCATAAAATGCATCACTGTTCTGTTGTAAGTAATCTTAAAGATTCCTAAATGCATCTACTTTCGGAAGGCCAAATAAAGTGCTTTTGCTTTCACCTAGAAACGTAACTGCAGTTACTGAAACCACGCCTCCTTTCTTTCCGTGAACATTTGGGCCGCATTATGCTAATATCCACATAGTGAGGTAGATATGAGGGAGCGTGTTAGAACGAGCCGTTTTAGGAGGGCCTGGTTGACTCTCAAATTTTATAAAGAATATCTCTTTGGAATTTAGACTTTAGTCTTTGCAACTTTAGGGATCTTAATCTATCACAATCAGTTGTAAAACACTCAAAGGAGAAAGGAAAACTTGAAATCGCATCATAGGACCCCTTTAATAATCAAGGAACTTTGCTGCCGTACCATGTGTGCAGCAGGTGCAGTGATATTACGCCGCGCCTGAAAATAGTCCCCAGCACACTCCCTCTGCAAGCAGGTGGTCATGTTGGTTATGCTGACAGAAGTTAGCCTATTTTCAGGTCCTGCGTAATATCATTGTGCCTGCTGCACCCAGGGTACGGCAGCAAAGTTCCTTGATTACAGCTAAAAGTGCTACCGCCAGACACGGAGATCGGCTGAATGGATTCGAAAACGGGAAAACTCAACTGTTTAACCCTAGGGGAGTTGGAAAAGTCGCCTATTTTCAAAAATAGTGGCGTGTTCCTTTAAATACACTCAAAAAACAGTCAAAACCTTTCACACAGCGCTCTTATCTTTATTATTGCTATTTTCCACATTTTTGAATAATAGTATAGTAACTACAACATTAATTTAAGGAAGCATGAAAGATGGGGGCCCCCCGGGGGAAGCTATATTATATTTTAGATTCTTCAAATTTTTTAGTTTTTGCTCAGATGCTTATAAATTAGAAACAATCTATATGTTGTCAATGAAACTAATTTCTAAGCACTGAAGCATTAGAGGTCTTTAAATCAAAAGGTTCTTATGATCACGAGAAACATAAACGCAGCCAAGTGAGTGCAAACCTTTAACTGGTCATGAACATGTTCTGTTTGTCTCAAAATGGCCTGGAATTTCTATAGGATTAAAACACTTGAGACCCCTGCTATTTTCATTTCCTCTCTTTTATCCACTTGAGTGGTTTTATTTTAATGGCTAGTATTGTGAAAGTATCAGATAACACAGTTTAAAAAGGGCTTCACTTTTGGCTGATCTATAGTTCCCCTTCAGTCAGTCACGTTACGTTCAGTGACTGACGAATTGGGATCTCGCACGAGAGCCCAATCACCTTCGAGTGTAAACTAAACAAGCCAATGACAGTTGGCATGCGTGTTTCGCCACGCGCACCCCGCCCCGCAGCACGGGTATAAAAGGAGAGCGTGTGCAAACGCACATCAGCTTTTAGCTTCGGAGCCGAGCCTTCTACAGGAAGAATCTCCACGAGTGTTGGAGAGAAACAGCTGGCGTTGGTGTGACGGCATATCAGCGGGGGTTGCCGTGCTGCTAATCTTCGGGGTGCTGCAGCTGCCATTCTGCGGTCTCACCGTGACCTCCTCTGGGCGCTTCAGCGCTCTCTCTAAAGGAGTGTTTCCTTTTTTTCCTAAAAGAGCAAATGTCTAAAAGAGCTCCACGAGCGACGGGCGTTTTTTTAAAGATGGCTTCCCACTTGTGCGTTTCTGGATGTGGTCGTTTCCTGCCTCCATCTGATGGTCATGATCGCTGCATCTCGTGCCTGGGCTTACAGCATGTTGAAGCAGCGCTCATGGATGAGTCATTTTCTCAGTGCGGGAACATGACCATCGCTACGTTGCGGTCTAGATACCTCCTCATGAAGTGGGGGGGTATCCCCCTTGCCATGCCCGTTCTAGCTCCTCTGGTTCTCGGAGGGCGACTTCGGTTCATGGTCAGGGAGACCTGAGGGGTACAGTGAGAGCTTCCCCGTCGAGTACGTCTACGCGGGCCTCTCATTCCTCAAGCATGGCGCACCACCTGGGGTTTCCGGACGAGAGGGGGGGGTGTCCCTGATGGTGGGCTGGGTCCTCGGACAGGGCGGGGTCTAGCATCTTGTGTGGGACACAGGCAGAGGACAGGATGTCGATCGCTGCATCGGAGGGCGAGCTAGGCTCTGGAGATGAGGATTCGGCTGCGCTGCCACCGTAAGGTAGAGTGGCGTTGCCCGAGTCAGAACCAGAGCTGACCGCTATGCTTTCCCGCGCCGCTGAGAGCGTCGGGCTGCACTGAAGGCCTCCGCCTTCTCCCGAACGCTCGAGGCTGGATGATTGCTTCCTGGGGGCGCAGGCCGGGCGTCGACAGCCGCCTCCGGTTCCATTCTTCCCGGAAGTGCATGAGGAAGGTTCTAAGTATTGGAAGGTACTTTTTCTGCCCGAAACAGGACTGGGCCTCTCCGTCCGCCCCCCCTCGATGGGGGGGGCGGCCCAAGGGTATGTGGACATCCCTCCGGTTGAGCGTGCTATTGCCATGCAGCTATGCCCGCAAAGCGCCGCCGCCTGGAGGGTAGTCCACGCCTTCCGTCCAGGGCCGGTAAGTTCTCGTCCGCTCTGACGGCTAAGGATTACAGTGCTGCTGGACAGGCCGCTTAAGCCCTGCACGCCATGGCCCTCCTGCAAGTCCACCCGGCCAAAGCGTTGAAGCAGTTGCACGAGGGTGGTGCTGACCCAGGTGTGCTGTAGGAACTGCGCATGGAGACGGACCTCGCGCTTGGGGCGACGAAAGTCACGGTGTGGGCCCTGGGTCAGACGATGTCCACATTGGTGGTCCAGGAGCGCCACCTATGGCTGACCTGGGCGGATATAAGGGGGACCGACAAGCATCGCTTCCTGGACTCCCCGATCTCCCAGGCCGGCCTATTCGGCAAAGGGCTTTGCCCAACAGTTCTCCGCCGCACAGAAGCAGACGGAGGCGTTTCGACACATCCTGCCCCGGCGGTCTGCTACTGTCTCCACACCACCGCCGGTTGCAGCCCCTCTGTCTGCTCGTCACCAAGAGCGCCCTCCTGTGGACGCATCGTGGAGCTGGCCGCAGGAAAGCAGGCCGACCGGGGGTTCTGATCGGCTCTTCAGGAGATGGTGACCGCACCACTCCTTCCCCCGGCGGAGGGCCGGGTGGAGAAACCTTTGTTCCTGGTTTTTTCTGTTCCGCCGCTGGCTACCCAGCCAGTGGTGCCCAAAACCTCAACAGAAGAGCGGGTTCCTTTTTCTCCGGGTTCCAAGAGGGCGAGGATGGCAGTGCGCGAGACCCAGTCTCCACATGGCCATCCCCCTCTCACTTCGCCAAGGGTCAGCAGGGTTCGGTTCAAGGACGCTATGCCTCTTCACAAGCCCCCTGCCCAGCCGTGGAGCCAGGTAAGTGGTGCACCACGCACTCAGACACCACCCTGGGACGCACGGCCTCCCGGGTTGGGTCCCTGTGTTCCACTGCGCTGCCCCACTGCGGGTACGTCGGTGGTTTCCCTAGTCCCGCCTGTTCAGTCGCTGGGGGCCTGGTTAGCGTGCCCCAGGCCGTCTCGCTGGCTCATGTGAACCGTCAGACTCGGCTATGCGATTCAATTCACCCAGCGCCCTCCCAAGTTTAGGGGCATTCGGTTCACCTCTGTGCCAGACAAGGATGCTCCTGTCTTGCGTGCAGAGATTGCGGTCCTGCTGGCGAAGGACGCGATATAGCCGGTCCCTCCAGCCGATATGAGGTCAGGTTTTTACAGCCCATATTTCATCGTACCCAAGAAAGGCAGTGGGGTACGACCAATCCTGGACCTGCACGTGCTGAACCGGGCCCTTCACAAGCTCCCGTTCAGGATGTTGACGCAGAAACGCATCTTTCAATGCGTTCGTCCTTTCGATTGGTTCGTAGCGATCGACCTCAGGGTCGACTGGGAAAAGAGCAAACTCTCCCCGGTGCAGAGGATCTCTTTTCTTGGCATGGAGCTTGACTCGGTCAACCTCTCAGCACGTCTTTCAGTAGAGCGTGCGCAGTCGATGCTTAACTGCCTGGGGTCCTTCCAGTGCAAGACGGCGGTTCCACTGAAATGGTTTCAGAGGCTCCTGGGATATATGGCATCTGCAGCCGCTGTCACGCCGCTCGGGTTTCTTCATATGAGACCGCTTCAGTGTTGGCTTCATGACCGGGTCCCGAGATGGGTATGGCGACACGGCACATACCGGGTTTCAATCGCCCCGTTCTGCCGTCAGACCTTCAGCATGTGGGCAGATCTTGCCTTTCTTCGGAAAGGGGTGTCCCTTAGGCAAGTATCCAGGCATGCTGTTGTGTCAACAGATGCCTCCGCCACGGGCTGGGGTACCATGTGCAATGGGAATGCAGCTGCGGGGCTCTGGTCGGGGCTCCGATTGCAGTGGCATATCAATTGCCTTGAGTTGCAAGCAGTATGGCTAGCTCTGCGGCGCTTCAAATCGCTACACGGCACGACAAGCATGTGGGTCCGTACGGACAACACTGCGACCCATTGCGTACATCAAACCACCAGGGCGGTCTACGCTCCCGTCGCATGTCTCAAATCGCCCGCCATCTCCTCTTCTGGAGTCAGAAGCATCTGAGGTCGCTTCGCGCCATTCATGTCCCAGGCGAGCTTAATCGTGCAGCCGACGAGCTCTCACGAGCTCTTCCGGGAGAATGGCGACTCCACCCATGAGACAGTCCAGCTGATTTGGAGACACTGTGGGGACGCTCAGGTAGACCTGTTTTCCTCCCCAGACACATCCCATTGCCAGATGTTTTACTCCCTGGCCGAGGGGACCATCGGCACGGACGCACTGGCGTGCAGCCGGCCTCGGGGCCTACGCAAATATGCGCTTCCCCCAGTGAGACTTCTCGCACAGACACTGTGCAAAATCAGGGAGGACGAGGAGCAGGTCCTCTGGTAGTGCCATATGGCAAAGTCGGACTTGGATTACGAAACTGTGCTCCTCGCGACAGCCCCTCCTTGGGAAATTCCTCTGAGGAGGGATCTCCTTACTCAGAGAGGGGGCACCCTCTGGCACCAGCGTCCAGACATGTGGAATCTCCACTTATGGTCCCTGAACGGGACGCGGAGGTTCTAGGTGGGCTACCTCCAGCAGTAGTAAACACCATCACTTCAGCCAGGGCCCTGTCTACTAGACACGCTTGCATGCTGAAGTGGAACCTGTTCGTCGATTTGTGCTCTTCCCGCCGGGAAGACCCCCATAGATGCCCGATCGGAGTCATGCTTTCTTTTCTGCAGGATGGGTTGGAGCGAAGGCTATCTCCCTCCACCCTCAAAGGGCTGTTGCCGCCTTGCCGTGCACAAGAGGGGCAGTAGACGGTACGGTCTTTGGGGAAGCACGACTGGTCATCAGGTTTTTCAGAGGTGGCAAGTGAGGTTAAAATCCCTCCGCGCCCTACCGTTACCCTCGGGATCTCCCCTCAGTCATGGGAGGCCTGAAGGGGGACCCCCTTCGAGCCTCTGCAGTCAGTACGAGCAAGTTTCTGTCGTGAAGAAGACAGTGCGCCTCACAGCATTGGGCCTCGGGTCACGGGGCGGGGACTGAGGCATTTCGGTTAGACCAATTCGTGCTGGAATTTGGGAACTGGTAACTCTCCCGTTGTCCTGAGGACCAACCCTGGATATGTGCCCAAAAGTTCCCAACCAAGCGTTTAGGGATCAGGTGGTGAACTTGCAAGCGCTGCCCGGGAGGAGGCAGACCCAGCCATCACACTGCTCTGTCCCGTTCGCGCTCTGCGCATCTACGTGGACCGTACGCAGAGCTTCAGACTTCAAACAAAGACTTGCCCACTGGTTAGTGTAGGCTATAGTCTTAGCTTACCAGGCCCAACGTTTACCATGCCCCATCTGAGTGAGAGCTCACTCTACGAGAGGATTGGCATCTTCTTGGGCATTGGCGCGGGCGCCTCGATAGCAGACATCTGTAAAGCTGCCAGCTGGGCGACGCCTAACACGTTTGCGAGATTCTATAATCTCTGTGTAGAGCAGTGTCCTCTCGTGTACTCGCCTCAGGTAGGCAGTAATACCGGACCTGCTCGGTGTCGATCACGATTGCTGCGCCATTCCCCTCTACGGACCAGATACTTGCGCTTTTGTGCTCCTCAATCAGTTACCCATGGCGAACCCTGGTGGAGTTCCCCCCGCACCCTCGGCGGTCAGGCGTGGAAGAGCGCCAGACGCCAGGCTCAGCACTCGTGTGCATGCCCAAGGTAAGCCCTTGTGCTGGGCTAGGTGCCCGTGGTAGGGATTCCCTGCGGGTGATCCCACAGTGTAATTATTCCACGGTACAGCTCCCCTCACGGTAAGCCTGTGTCTTTCCCTGGCAGTCGTTCTCTCCATCTCTGTTGTGTAGTCGTCTCACTCCAGGCGGGTTGAGTCTACCGCAGGGCCTTCCATATGTAGTACTGCCCTGGGCCAGTCCATATGTGTAATGCCACATGAACCTCCTATGCACAGGATGTGGCTTCCGTAGCATTCCCAACTAGGTACGCTTTCCCAGTTTTATCCAATGTACCACTGTATGGAACAACAGTGGCGGACACCTCTGCCTAGCCACTGTACTATCTTCTGCCCCAGCTGGTGTGGGCGGACTTGCCGGCTTCCGCAGGGCACTAGAGGGGGTCCGCAATAGTGGTGGTTTGTTAGGGATCCCAATTCGTCGGTCACGACGTGACTTGTAGTGACCGACTGAAAGGGAATGTCTTGGATACGTCTGTAACCCTTGTTCCCTGAAGGTGGGAACGGAGACGTTACGTTCCGTCGCCGCGGTTGTTGTACCACCGCTGTACGGCCGGGGCAAGTAGTCTCGGCTCCTCAGCGAAAAACAGATGTGCGTTTGCACGCACTCTCCTTTTATACCCGCACTGCAGGGCAGGGTGCACGTGGCGAAACACGCACGCCAACTCTCATTGACTTGTTTAGTTTACACTTGAAGGTGATCTCTCAGGCGAGATCCCAATTCGTTAGTCATGACTGACGTAACGTCTCCGTTCCCTCATTCAGGGAACGAGGGTTACACAAGTAACCTAGAAGTTAGTGTTGAAGAATTAATGATACAACAAATTATGACGTTTATGTAATATTTATTTATTATTTTGTTATTTTCATTTTATATAACTGTCAGTTTTATTGGATACCACTAATCATAATTGTAATTACTTTGCATCTTAAGACAGTATTACATTTTTTTTCAGGCAAGTGTTGTGTGTTAGCAATGGTAGGAACATATAATGAGAGTTGTAAAGTACCCTAAATAGACATGTATTATTGTTACATTGACCAATCAGGACAGTTTCCTTAACGTCATGCTGTTTTGTTGATGTTGCTTTCTCTGTCACAGAGTTTATGTTTGTTTACTCCGACGGGGGCAAAAGAGGGGCTTCCTGGGCTCATCCCCTCTGGTCCCATCACATTTGGGACCACCATTGCCGCTCACGTTGCAAAGACACGCAAGACACTACTTGTAGAGGACATCATGGGGGTGAGCCACATGCTGTTTTCCTTTGTTCAGTAACACAGACCATTCAGCTGTATGCTTGAGGCTACACTTTACCAACAGTAAAATATGTTGTAAATGAATCCTTCATACTTTAATTTCAAAAGAAATATGTTGGTGCCTTTGCATGTCGAAATAGCTGTATAGAGTATCAAATAAATTTTTCACATAATGCTGACATACAGTAGAGCTTTGTAAACGTTTGGTTAGAAATAAAATGTGATTTAAATTAGAAGGCCAGGAACCATAACTATCCCAGGCTAGCTTTGAATTTACAGTCATAAGTTATTTTAATACATAATAAAATGCATAGAATAAAAAAAAGAAATGCTCATAAAGTATTTGTAAATATTGTAATTATTAACACACTGAGAAAATGAAGCAGCTGCAGAAGCTCTACTGTTTGTAAAAAATAAAAATAGCATGTGTGTTATGATATGTTTCCAGTTTAAATAATAAATGTTATTAAAACTTTATTTATTAAGACTTTTAGGACTGATAAGGAGTGTTTGAAGAACAGCACATCCATGATTGATGAACGTATGTACTGTATATATAAACTCCTCCCCCTGGACTGGCCTGAATCCCTGTGTGCTCTGTTTCTCCTGCAGGATGAGAGGTTCCCTCATGGCACAGGGCAGGACTCAGGGATCCGTGTACATTCTGTTTTGTGTCTACCTATCCTCACCGCCATCGGAGACCTCATCGCTATCCTGGAGCTGCACCGGCACTTGGGCAGTGAGCCCTTCAACCTCAGCCACCATGAGGTACTCTAAGGGAGAAAGTGCTGGTATTTGTTACACGTCTGCTCTCGATTTATTTAGCCAGGCTGCATATTGTCCTCAGGACTAGTAGAAGTAAGGAATATTCTAGGTTGTGTTGAATGTAATCTATGGACAGCAGTTTTGACAGATGAGAAATTCTCGTAGAGCTGTACACGTATAACTTATTATTATCATTTTTAATTTCACAATAGTGTGAATGAAAAATGGACTGATACTGAGTCTGATTTCAGTCCATCCATTCAGATAAACCCTCCCCTTAACTGCCCATAAAAACAAAGCGAACTGTAATTGGTTGCTTCACGTGTTGGTCAGTCTCTTCCTGTCTAAAGGTGAGGCCACAGTTACTGTAGTTAAATCTTTGCGGGGAGAATCTATGCAATCTGGGAGGGTAAAAGATTTCCCCACGTAGCAGTTTTTTGTGGATTCGCCACGGTGACCAACACTGCTTGTTTTGAAAGTGACTTCTGTATAAGCTGGGTTTTATGCATCGCTACACAATTAACAATAGACAATGAACCTTTTTTGCCCAAAAAACCCCACCAATTTTTCGGTAATGTGACCACATCTTAAATGGCTGGTCCTCTCTTGATCAGTACAAGTTTCAATATGTTACAGACCTTATATGCCATCTAGCAGTTCACAATACATTATAAAAGCAAAGTACATGATCAAATGTTTGGTTCATTCCTGTGAATAATTCTGTTTGTGTTATTTCATAGTTTCGATGACTTCTTCCCCCACTGTCCTGGAGAGTTTAGCAAACACACCTGCCTGTAATATTCAAGACTTAGATTATGTCCAAAAATGCCTCCTATTCCATTATATAGTGCAGGGAGCAATTTGTAGTGGTGTCCAAAACTATAGTGGATGCTATCAAGTGTGCCTCAACAATAAATGAACAACTGATGTACACTCAACAGCTAGGCACTTCATAATACACACGCACTGTAAACATTGCTCCAAATGAATTCATTGCTCTGTATTCATGCAGTAATGTCCCAACTTTGCAGGACAGTGGCCCTCTAGGACCAGAGCTACCCATCTCTCTATGTAGTAAATAGCAATAATGAAGAATGTGTAATTGTATTCAATCTTTGTATATATTCAACTGTCAGGTTGAACTTCAACTATGAAGTTCTGTGTGTTCATGGAGTGCTCAAGGTGCATGTATTGTGTCTTTGGCTAAGTGTGCCCTATTTTTTAGGTTGCAACAGCGAATTTGGCCTGGGCATCTGTAGCCATACATCAAGTCCAGGTTAGTATGTTTGAGAAAAACTATGTCAAGTCAAGTTAAGTAACCTTTATTTATATAGCGCTTTATACAATACAGATTGTGTAAAAACAGCTTTACAGTGCTAAACAGGAAAAACGTGTGCTGATAACGCAAGAGGACAATAGAAAACAGTCAGTTTATAAGTTAAAGTCAGTTCATTGTTGATTCAGTGATGTCATCGTCCAGCTCAGTTCAATTCTCTTCCAATAGTGTCCGTGCAGTCAAGTCAATAATATTGCCAAATATTAAGTGTCCCAACTAAGCAAGCCAAAGGCGACAGTGGCAAGGAACCAAAACTCCATCGTGACAGAAATGGAGAAAAAAACCTTGGGATAAACCAGGCTCAGTCGGGGCCAGTTCTCCTTTGGTCAGATGAAACCAGCATGGTGTGGTTTAATTCCAGGCTGCAACACACGTCAGATTAAGCAGAGGACTCGTCTGGTTCTCGTGGTCTTGTGCCAATGGCGTCGGGGTGATGAGGATTTCCCTGGGGCTCTTTCTCTGGGATCATCTAGTGACATGTCTCTACGAATCAGGGCGTAGAGGAGTCTATAGGTGCTGAGCCACCATCTGGACTGAATCCAGGTGATGCGTGACCATTGGTTGGATAATTGGAGCTGGGCTTGGTGGCTACAGGATATCGGAAATAAGATAAAACAGGTCTAATATTGCATAATGCATTCTCTTACAAGGTAACACGTACATAGGGTTTATGGGAGTGTTTGAGTTGACTACTAATGTGTGTGTCAATTGCAGTGCTAAGATCCAGTAGCACTAAAAGAGAGTTACAACCACGATCAGATGATAAGAGCATGTTATTTGTAACTCTAATTAGAGCAGTCTCAGTGCTATGATATGGTCTCAATCCTGACTGGAAATCCTCATAGATATCTTTTTTTTTTTGACAGAAAAGGGAAATTTGAAATCGGTCTGTAATTAACTAATTCTCCAGGATCAAGCTGTGTTTTCTTTTTTAATGAGAGGCTTCATAACAGCCAGTTTGAAGGTTTTTGGGACATATCCTAATGTCAATGATAAATTAATAATATTCAGAAGAGGATCTGTGACTTCTGAAAGCACCTCTTTTAGGAGCTTAGAGATGATTTAGCAAGTTTATACAATTCTTCCTCTCTTATAGCAGAGAATGAGTGGAATTGTTTAAAACCATGCTTGACAGTTAGGAGTCCTGTTGCATAAGCTGTTTGATTTGGTTGTACACACATGTTTTGATTTCTGTAATCCACTGTGTACATGGACCAGGCTGCTGGTGGGCCCAGTGTAAGCAACCAGACCACACATTAAACACACCCTTGTCTCAGGAGGTGCAATTAATGACAATGCAGTCTTGTTTGTACGTAAACGGTTGTACACTGTGAATTACACCACTATGGGTTTTAATGTCCCTGTGCATCACATGGCTCTTTGGGAGTAACTCTTTCTGTGGGACACAAACCTCAGAGGTTAGGGAGCCATCAGAACATTGTAGTGATGAGCAGACAAGATGGACCATAAGTAACACATTTTAATAAAAGGCCTTAAAGAATTGGATCGCTCAAAAATTATGTTTATTCAATCTTATGTCATAAATGATGACAGAATTTTCATTTTTAGTTGAAGGACTTCTTTCGAGATCAAAATTCATCCAAAAATTCCAATTATCATATTTACATTTACATGTAATCATTATTTAATCATTTAGCAGATGCTTTTATCCAAAACAACTTAAAAATGAGGACAATAGAAGCATTCAAACCAACAAAAGAGCTGTTGACTGTGAAAAGTCACAGATAGTCTAATGCAGTACACATACTTTATAGCAAGCTTTTTTTTTGTTATAATAAATAAAAATAATAAAAGTAGATAGATAAGAAATAGGATACATAGATCTTGTGTTAGAGGGTCAAGTTATTATTATTTATATATATATCGATATATATATATCTATATATATATTATATATATATATATAATCTTATAATAGTCAGGGTTGTTTTGTAGGCAAACATCAATGCCTTGAATTTTATGTGAGCACCTATTGGTAGCCAGTGCAAATTGATGAATTCTCTTGTCATCTTCTAACCCACATGCTGCTCGAATTACATAAGAATTTGTATATCTGTGTAGGACCTAAAACATTATCTAGCAAAATGTCCAAGCGGATCATACAACATACAACAAACATTCAAGCATTCAAGCTTAAAAAACAAAAAAAGTAGTCCCATATGTCATATGACAATCCAAGTACTTCACAAAAAAGGGGACAAAAGCTGTCACTGGGGCGGTACCCTTTCAAAAGGTACACCTTTGTACCTTATTTACCACCTCAAAGGAGGCATTATACAGTACTGTGCAAAGGCCATTAGTATTTTCACCAACAAAAAAAATGGTTTTAAGCCAGTTATTTCTGTTTTTTGCTGTAGTGTGTCAGTAGGAATTATCAGTTTACATTTCCAAGCATTCCTTTTGCCATTATTTGTAATAATCTAGTGAGGTTTTTGCATGTTTGGGAGTCTGACGGAAACCAGTCTGTTGTAAGACTCCTGTGGATACAAAAATTTGAGGATATTAGATTAATGGCAAACGGGATGTTGGGAAAAAAATGCTGGCAGAATACAGCTAGGAACATAACTGGTGGTTATTAAAACCATTTTGTTGGTGAATATAGAAATGCCTAAGCACTTTGGCACAGGATTGTACCTAAAAAATGAAATAGTACCTAAATGGTACATCATTTGAAAAGGTACCACCCCAAATGACAGATTTTGTACCTTTTTTTTCTGAGAGTGCACCATTGTGATTATCAGTGTTTTACACGGAGATTATTAGATCACAACTTTCTAAAAATATCTAATTGAAGGCTGGTGATCAGTTACAAAGACATGTCAATTTAAACACTGACTTGCCGTGATTGCTGTCTTCAAGCTTCTTGTTCATTTTTCGCTCACAGGTCTGCAGAGGTCTTGCCAAACAGACGGAACTCAATGACTTTCTCCTAGATGTGTCAAAGTAAGCAAGTTTATGCATGAAAAAGTCTTTTGAATCTCACGAATCTCTTGAAAAATCTCATGAAATGTGTCAAGAACACATAACAAAATCATGATAAAAATAAATGCTACTTAAATAAAACTAAGCCTGTTAAGCCTACTTTTTTCATGAAAGTTAAGCACATTACAGTAATTACAGTAAGAAAAAACTTAATTATTATGAAAAGAATGTCACACTGCAAAATATCAATTTTTCCCTAATACTGCAATGGTCAATGTTCTGGCATTTAACATTCTAATAAATAGCCAATGTTAGATATGAAGAATATATATATATATATATATATAGAGATATATATATATATATTGTGTTCTACTGTGTCTTGGTATACTTAGGTTATCTCTTTAAAATGACAGGTCTTCTTTTCCTCCTTTTCGATTTAAACAGAAAATACTTTGACAACATAGTGGAAAATAGATTCTCTACTTGAACATATCATGGTGAGTAGGTTCTTCTCTCAGTAAGGTCATATGCTTGGTCCTGAGGACAAACATGCTCTTCTTCTGTGGCTCATCTGTGTCACGATCAACGCCAAAGAAATGTGTGCTAAGAAAGACCTTCTCTCATTTGTTTGCCATGTTCTGTGCTCACCCCACCAGCCTTGGGCTTGTTGTTAAATATTATTTTTCTCATTTACGCACATGTTTGTGTTCTCTAGATCTCACTTACACAAACACAAATATTCATACACTCCAAGTATCAGATCTCTGGCCCCCTCAGGTCTCTGTCCCCTCCTTCATGTTGAGCAAAGCAGCACAGGAAGTGATGCAAATAGGTCAGGGAGGGGACAGAAAGTCAGTCTGACACGGCTCCAGCATCTCTCTGAGCTCTTGGCATCCCTCTCAGGAATTCATTCAGATTTTTCCAAACACATACTTCCAAAAGCGGAGGTAATATTTAAGTAGTTAAATTAATAAAATGTCTTTCTTAGTTTGAAGCGATTTCTCACTTGTCAGCAGTTTCATAAAGCATGTTTATCTTGGAGAGGAGAAGACACGATGTGCCACAAGGTTGTGAAATCAGTTCCTCGGTGGCTAGTCTCACACAGACACATGTAGTGGTTGACCGTTTTTTTCAGTGGCTAACATATTGCATATATAATAGAATTTAAGATCTAAGTCACACAACATTTACTCAAAATGTACTATATATTTAAAAACTATTTATTATCTATCAACAAGGCTTGATTATATGAAACGCTTGAATAACATAACCAAACTAATTCTGGTTATCGATGCTGATAGACTGCAGATTAACCACTCTTGCATAGTAATGTTGTTCAAATGAATTCTTCAGCAAGCATGCACATGTTGCATTCTGTCATGGGGAAATGTCATTAAGGAAATGCATGTTTATTTGTGTTTCAGATATATGCAAAAAACCTAGTTAATGCAGACAGATGTGCGCTCTTCCAGGTAGATCACAATAATAAAGAGCTGTACTCTGACCTGTTTGACATCGGGGAGGAGAATGAAGGGAAACCTGTCTTTAGGAAAACCAAAGAAATTAGGTGAGCATACAGAAATCCTCACTCAGTCATATTTGAGTCTTTACATACTCGTAAACTACCAGCTGAATGTGTTTGTTTGTGTGTATTTATATTTATTTTTAGATTCTTGCATAGAAAAAAAATAAAGTTACGTAAAGTCACAAAATTCAGAATTGAATCTCTGATTACAGCAAATGCAGTACAGCAGGTTGTACAACACACTCTGAGATAGTTTAATGCATCACCAAACTTCACAAAGCCTGTCAAGAACATGTCTTGCACATATTTCATCTCAAAATCAAAAGTAATATAAATGCATTATATTTTCCATGAAGAAAATGCCGCCTGTTGTAGGACCAATAAATTATCTTTGCTAATAATGATTTTCAAGACAAATAAGCATTACTTCCACTCTTCGCATAACTGTAATGCAAGAAAAATCTTTTTATTTAATAGAAAAAAAAATGATGAGAATTAAAAAACTCAAAAGTAAAATATTGTCATTCTATAGTAATGACAATTTGGGGCAAAATGTCCTCAGTGGTGATGTCACAGTGCAAAAAATCATAATGGTCATAAACATTGGATTTGTTTTGAATTTTCTTTTGATTTTTAAGGTGAGATGTGACCGGATGTGTGTTTTCATCCCTAAATATCAGAGTCTAAGTATACTTCATACATTGGTAACTGACATTAAACACTCACCCCCAGGTTTTCTATAGAGAAAGGAATAGCAGGCCAGGTGGCGAGAACAGGAGAAGTTTTGAATATTCCGGATGCCTATGCAGACCCCCGTTTCAACAGGTAATAATTATTTTAATTTTTCATGCCAAAACACAAAAAATTTCTTTAAGCAACTTTGTTAAAGGGGTCATATGATGCGATTTCCAGTTTTCCTTTCTCTTTGGAGTGTTACAAGCTATAAAGAAGATCTATAAAATTGCAAAGACTAAAGTCTCAAAACCAACGAGGACAGTTCGACTGTGCATCAAAAGTTAAAGATGTCAATCCACGTCCAACTTGCAACAACGGCTCCACGTTCCAACACGCACCCACATGGTCTACGTCAATAGTGGGGGCAGATTGTTTGCAAAGATAATCTGGTTGTTGTAACCGCCCAAAAAAACATGGCTCACGAAAGAAGACGGCCCGTACTTTATTCCCGACTGTTAGTATTGTTGCACTGCGCCATGACGAGAAGAGCGCTGTGTGTTTCGTATCGGAGAAAGTCCAAACTACTGTGTTTGGCTTCCAAAATGCGGCGATATCCGATTCGTCTGACTAGAGATGATCCGTGGATCCGTTTCTGAGGAAAACAACAATAACTAGCGCTGGGACGCCGGATCGGTTTACCGTGGACGAAGTGGAGTCCAGCCGGGGATCGTCACATGTGGTTGCCGCAAGCACACCTGCCGATACTTCGTCGAATCCTAAACTCTAGGCTACCGACCCTCCGACTCAGATCAAGGAGCGGTGTGTGACGCGGGTTTCATTGTGAACCGCGGAAACGAATTTGTGTGGCCTACCACAAGATGACCCCACGGAATAGAAATCAGTGGTAAGTTGTGTGTACAACAGTGTTCCAGAATAGTTTAATCCCAATATCCGATTGATGCGATGTCAATTTTTCTGAGGACGTTCCGATCCTGGTAGAGTAGAATACAATGCCAGCTGTTCTGACAACTTCGCTATAGTAATATTGTTAATATAGGAAGAATTGCCACTGCCGCCTTCAAACGTGAGTTTTTTGGGCAGTGTAGAGTAGCGCTTGTGGTTTGTTGTTTCTCCGATCACAAATGCAGACAGTTTTTTATGTTTACGCGGCGTGATGCAATGCAATGCGTTAAAAGACAGTATAAGTCATTAAAATCAGTAATTATGTCCCCAATGGATG
>JADLZN010002007.1:0-31477 GCA_018155175.1 Sinocyclocheilus anophthalmus | reverse complement strand
ACCGGTCTATTAAAACGCACTACATATTAAAGCGTCTTTGGTGTTTCCCTGTTTTCTACAAAACAAAACCAGAAAATCGAGGGTGTATGACGTCATTGGCAGATGACACAATGACACTATAGACACGGTCCACGTCACTAGTTAAAATTGCTTATTTCTATGGATTTAAACATTCTTCAAAACATTTGGGATAATGCAAGTACACAAGTCAGCAAAATATATAACACTGTTTTAGTGGTTTTTGGATATTTTAATAAAATCTTACATATTGTGCCTTTAAGCATATTGAGTTTGCAGATACTTGTAACTTCAATGAAGATCAGCTGAAATTTTATGACCAGATAATGCAGAAAACCAACCAGTTACGAAGGTCTCCCATACTTTTTCTCGCCACTAAATGTCTATTCAGCTTTTGGATGAAGTATTACTTTATGATCCAAACACTCACCAGTATTCCTTCACCAGGGATCTCTCATCCTCACCAAGGTAGATACAAAGAGCTCGGAGGATGGCCTCTCTCTTTATATGGACATCACTTGTCTGTAAATATTACAGATTTGATAATTAGTTCAATCTATAAACATTGGAACAGCTGTAAATGTTATCTGAGGCAGCAAGTGCATCGCATTATGCTTTCATCAATTTTTACAGGTTATATAACGTTTATTGTAGCTACAGTATATGGGCGCTTAGTTTTTCTTGTTGTTTAATACACTTGGCCCCCCAAATTCTCTCAAATGAAGCGCTTATGCACAGGATATTTAAAATGTACAAAAGTATAGGCCTTTTGGCTAGACGGCAAATAACCTACTTCTCTGCTCTTCAAACACAAAAAAACATTAGCCTTTACAGACATATATAGTGTTTGAGTAAAGAAAACACTGTTCTATTCAAACATGAGTTATTTATTTACCCTTGCATTGCAAAAAAGCGGAGATCTGTTTCCTCCTCTGTGCGGCGCGTCAATATGAATGGAGGCGGGGTGAAGTTACGAGCTTTCGCTGAGAGCTTGATGATCCAATGGAGTTACGAAGTTTTACTGACAAGCTCTTTTTAATGCTTGTCATTGGTTAAACGTTTTTAAAACCCTCTGATTTAAAATAATAATGACGAATTATAATAGAGATATGAAGTTTAGATAATTTTCCACGGCACACCTGACTAGGCTGGGGTATGGCAAACTGCCATACTGAACGCCATTCAGTACCCTTGCCACTTGGGTTTTTCATACCTTCGCCTTTCAGTTTATTTTACAGTGATGGCAAAAAAATAAAACGAAGACTAGAGGACACGACCTGACTTGACGAATGGCAATGAAACAGACTTGAACGAGGCTTGGGCAGCGGGTAACAACCATCAGTTACACGACGAGGACTATGGGAACATGATGGTTACTTATATCAGACAATGGAGGAGTTCAACATGGGGACAAGAACAAACCAATGCGGGAAAACAAAGGGACCATTGGGACTAGGGACTACCAATCGAAACAGGAACACATACACAAGCAGGGGAGATTGCATGAGGGCAAGGGAAGCATGCAATCACAGGGGTGACAACAATTTACAAAATAAAAAGGACCAAAGACATGGGAAAAACCTGAACATGAAACAAAAACCAAACACTATATATCCCCCCCCTCTAGGCAGCTTCCGTGCCCAAACAAAATCAAAAAAAGTCCAGGAGGGTGGGTGGGGAGTGGGAGGAGGAAAACTGGGGGCGGGGGACGGAGGCCAGGGCCGTGGAAGGAGGAAAAGGCAGAAGCAGAGGAGCCCATGGCCGGAGCAGGCAAGACGGGAGAGGGGCCTGTTTTTGCGGGAGCAGGCAGAGCGGAAGAGCCCGTCGCGGAGCAGGCAAGCGGGGGGCCATGGCGCGGAGCAGGCAGATCGGGAGTGGGGAGCCATGGCGGAGCAGGCAGCCATGGCGGTCCAGGCAAAGCAGGGCGGCCGGGTGATGACTGCAGAACAGGAAGCCATGGCGGTGCAGAGACATGAACAGACCACTTGCCTGAGACAGCACAAGTAGAGAGTTCTTAAATGGCCTCCATGGCTGTGACAGGGCAGACAGTGAGTTCAAAAACGGCCTCCATGGGCTGATAAAAGGGACAGGCAATGAATTTACATGGGACGGGCCTTCCGTGGCCGTGACAGGGCACAGGGGCCAGTGAGTTCAGACAGCGGACGCCACAACCACAGGGAGGTTTTCTGGCAAGTGGAGGCCGCCACCCTCTGGAGGTCTGCAGGGGGATGATACACTTCGGAAGGCCCCATGGGATTGGATCATGGACAGAAGGGGACTTTGGAAGTTAAGATCATGGACGAGAGGCCTGGCGCAAGACTCGTGGGACAGAATATACAAACCCTCCTTCAGGAGCAGGGGAATCTGGGACAGGGAGGGAGGAATATGGAGCGCTGTGTGCGCCCCACACGCTCAAAATGGCGACCGCTATTACATTAAGGGCAGCAGAGTGTGGCATGACCTTTAAGATGGCGGGGCTTGAGAGCGCTGACGTCACCGGGATGTCTGCAGCTCTCACTGACATCAGTGGTGAGTCCATCACGCTAGCTATCAGTCTTGGCCTAAGCTCTGCGTCCGACTCGGGCGTGGCGGCCATCTTGGCCGGGGGGACCTCGGGCGTGGCGGCCATCTTGCGGGACGACTCGGGCTTACCGGGAGGGGGGGGCAGACTCTGAATGGCGGCCATTCTGTGACGAGACTCTGGAAGATTCAGGTTGAGACGTGGATGATTGAGACTCTAGAAAGGGCGGCCATTTTGCCGAAGAAGAGAAGCGACTTCTTGTGGGGGGGCCATCTTGCGATTGAAGCTCTTGAAATGGGGCCATGTGTAAAGAATCTCGTGATGTGGCGGCAGCATGACATGAGCAAGTCTGGCTTGGGCGAGTGACGTGGCAGGCCCTGGGTGAGCAGACATGGACGTTGCCGGGGGCTCTGGTGGCAGGGGGGGAACATGACGGAATCAGGGCTTGACCCTGTTTGCTATGACAGTGGAGTAAACTTTGACTAACTGGCTGGTGTGGCAGGTCCTGGAGTACAAGTGTGACGGTTAGGGCAGGCTGACGTGAGCAGGAAACTGGCGTAGCAGGGGACCATGGACGTGAGCAGGGCGTGGCTTGGGCAGGCCTGGGGGGACTTGGAAAGGTCTGACTTGGTAGGCATGGACGACGCTGAGGGACTTGGAGAGGTGCGTGTTCCTTCCTCCAAAGGAAATCCACAGTGAAGGGCAGGCACTTCAACTGCAGAGGCAAGTCTATATATTCCGCAGGGGGACCAGTGAACTTTTCCCCAGGCCTGGGAGCAAATGGGGCTCATTCAGACCCACCTGAAAAAATGTACTTTAACGCTAATCATTAAGCAGCAACCCCCGCGCTTAGAAAAGTTCACCCAAACCACATCCGAAACATAATCCTCTTACTGGGAGCGATGCCGCCAACACCTCGGCCAACCCCGCGCCCAGGGAATTAAGATTAATTCTGCTGGGTCATGGTAGGTGGTAGTGTATTCTGTAACGATCAGTCGAGGCGTTCCCCCCCCCCCACCCCCCCACGCGGTGTCGTAATGAAGGCCGAGTGTAGTGGAAGAACCCAAGGCAGTTTTATTACGTGATCCAAACAATAACGAGACTAAGACTAGGGGCCACAGGACTTGACTCGGGACCTTGACTTGACTTGACGATGCATAAAACAGACTAGATCCACGGACAGAGGGTTCAACATTCAGTACCGGGAGCCTATGGGACCATGGGATGGGCTACTATATCAGACAAATGAGGGTCACATGACATGAACAAGCCAATGGGGAACAAGACACATGACTAGGACAACCATTCAGAACATGACACATACACAAGGCAGAGAAACATGAGGCAAGGGAAGCATGACACTAACAACATAAAACAATTACAAAATAAAAGACATGAAAACATGAACATGAAACAAAACCAAAACTACAACACTATGGAACAAAACGCAATAATAATGATTTGAGGCTTTTCACACAGAGCGCGTTTTCATTCCATTGTTTTCCAGTTTTTTTTCTCCCCCGGCCTCTCCCTCCTATTCTCTATCACTTAGCTGTCGTAATTACATCAGCAGATTCAGCACATCCGCGATAGAAAAGCGGCACTTGCCAAACTTCAGAACAATGGTATGCTATTTACAGCTGTGGAAATTACAAACAAAAAAAATTACATTTCTGGAGACATGAAACTGAAATGCATTTTTTAACATTAAATGTTCTCCTCCCATTTTTCACCCAAAAATTTGGAGAAGCTGTGCCTCCCATGCCTTTTTCCCGACGAGTGCCACTGCTAGCCACTACCTACCCACCGCCAAAACAATAATTAAGAAGATTTAAAGATTAACACCCGATTCAAACATGTGTAAACCACATTAGAAGCCGGCAGATTCCCGAAGGACTGGCTGCGGTAAAGCTAACGTTAGGCGGGAACAGCCGATGCGGCCTGGAGCTCGCATCTCCGAAAGCACTTAAGCAATTTTTTTTAAATACGTTAGGTGCTATCTTTACAAATAAACGGCGTATTTTAAGCTTATAAAACTAAATTTTCATCCAAAATTATCTTAAAAATACATTTCGTCACATAAAAAAAGTAATATTTGCGTTATTTTTGCGTGTGTGAGTAGGATGTGACCGTTGGTCGCTGTGGAATTTATCCCAAAGACTCGTTCTGAGCTAGACTAGAGCATATTATATTCTTTATAGAGCGAACAAACTATTCACTGTAATAAATTGTGCTGTATTACATGAAATAGTACTTACTGTGCAAATAGACCGAATGATGAAAATGTCTTCAGTTCCCACCGTGAACCTGACTGGAAAGTGGAAACTCATTTTGGCGCCAGGGAAAAAGTGCATTGCATGCGCACAGAACCAACTTAATATTTTCTAACTGAATTTAATTAATTCACATGGCTTGAATTTAAAACACATGTAATTTGCATAATACCAATTAATATTTATTAATTAAAATCAAAAACTAAATTTAAATGGTTTAAACTAGCTAAATTGAATTATGCTTCATATAATTGGGGCATAATAATTTTTTTCAGTGCACTTACCTCGGCCTATTGGTTAAGTCCGCCCCTGAGCATGATGTTATCTGCCCACAGAACTCGTTTTAAAGGACTCCACCCGAGCAGCTCATTTCCTCACAATCTTCAAGAAACATCTGGAGTCGGAACCCTTGTAAGTACTTGATCTGCTCAAATTAATAGACTTCTATACCCTTAGACTACTTAAAAATGCTCGTACTGTTTTACACTTGTTTGCATAATTGTAGCAAAATTGTTTCCCTCCTCTATTACGACATGTTTATATTCATTCTTTGTAGAATAGCTATAACTGGAAATAGGCTATAATGGATAAGACAGGCTACATCAAATATGAGAAATAGAGAAAGCATTAGTGGGCCTTTCGATTTCACATAATTTAATATACATTCATTTCTCAGCCAATACATAATTCTTGAACCTGTAAATGTAAAATCTGGAGTGATTTTAATCGATTTCCTGTATATTGAAAAATATTCATACAATTTTAGTCTCATATATTCCTTTACTTTCACATTCAGCTTTCACTGGCACTTTTGTTCGACGGAAGACACAGCTCCCTCACAATCTTCAAGAAATATTCCTAGACGCAACTCTTCTGTAAGTATTTGATCTGTCTGTGCCTTAAATTAAAGATTGTTCCGAATAAAGAATTTGAATTCTTGGTTTCCGCCGTGTGGGAATGTACTTTAGTAAGGCCCTTGAGAAAGCGGTTCCGACACTATTTTCACATACTCCCGTCTGCCGTGCGAATTTTAGTTTTTTAACGCACACGGTTGTTCCAGGAGGCAGGCAAGCGATCGTTTTCTATTAGATTTTGCTTCTTAAACAAGAGGTCGGGAACCTATGGCTCGCGAGCCACACCTGGCTCTTTGAAAAAAATCATGTGGGTCACATTTCCACTTTCAAAATATAAGAAAAAAAAGTATACACGTGAAAATTAAATGTAAAAAAAAGAACGCCAAAAAGTGTTAGGTGTGCCATGCGCTTCCCTCCCATTATGTGTACGTGCAAGCATGACATACCTGCCCCAACAAAGGCACCGCAGAAATCGTTACCAGGGACTCCACTCAGAGGCAGCTCATTTCCTCACAATCTTCAAGAAATATTCCTAGACGCAACTCTTCTGTAAGTATTTGATCTGTCTGTGCCATAAATTAAATGATGTTGTTCAGAATAAAGACTTTGAATCTTGGTTTCGCAGTTTGAATGTGCCTTTAGTCAGCGCCCTTTGGAGAAAGCGTCCTAAAGCCTATTTCACACATACTCCGTCTGCAGTGTGCGTATTTTAGTTTTTTCCCTGCAGTGCTTTCACAACGCACATGGTTGCGGTCCGTCAGGTCCAGAGCAGCTGCACGTGCAGAACAGCAGATTGTTTGTGGGCAAAATGAACAATGATTGACACGAAATTGTAATAATTTCATCATATACGCATAATTAAAGTGTAATATGTTATATGCTCCTAAATGTCAAGAAAAAAATTAAATAAATAAAAACAGTAGTCCCAAATATAGCAAAATACGATTATATATATATTTTTTTGCCCCTCATGAAATACACTTTATATAGTTGGAGAGGGGAGAGATGCTCGCATCTCAGCAGGCAATCAAGTGACAGGCTGTTTGACAAAAAAACTTAAAGTTGGCCGCATATTATCACAGATTCGAATTTCCCGGATCAATAACTCGTGAGCTAAACGCTGTTACTACACAAATAACACCTCTTTTCAATCGTAGTAACGTAGACAAGCAGCTACAACCTAATTTTCCCCCATACCAGCTTTCCTCCGCAGTGGAAAAAATACATTGATCTCTACGCGCAGACGGCTGAGAGACCGATTGCAAAGTTTAAAACCCGAAAAGCATTACTACAAAAACAGTCAATAACTTCAATGTTACACACTGTACTGTCACCAAATTCAGTTCACACATCACTGCTGTCCTGATAGTTAGACTACAACACTTACTGTGGACATAAAAAGTTAACTTTAAATTTAAATGTAAATAACAAAGTACAGAATTGTCTTCTGTGCCACCCTACACAGACTGAGGTTCATTCCACAGACTCACAAAATCCTGTGGAAATACCGTGAAAGCATCAGCAGACGTCTGACGTCAAGAGCTCAACGTAAAGCAGCAGGACTGCTGAAGTTTTAGCCGTCAGGTGCAGTTTCAGTAACATGAATTGGTTATTAATGACGTCAGCAATGACGAGTTTCACAGGAATGTCTTAATGTCCATTTCTTTAGTGCGCAAGTGGATCATTCTTCCTCTTGCGACATGCTGATGGGTGAGGCTGGCAGCCAGATTTCAACACGCTATTGAAGTCAAGAGTTTTCATTAACACCAGCATTGTGTTCCTGTAAAATGAGTGTAGATGGTCCGCAAAATACCTAAAGATACAAATGTCTCTATTAGCAAGGCATTAATTATGCTTAAGACTTAATTATGAATATGATTAGCATTATTCTGCATGCTGATAAGTCTGATGAAGGTTCATTTCAAGGCTACATCATGAGTCCTTTCGAATGGACATTCACAGTCATGCAACGAAGGGAAAAACGCCAAACAGAGGCCTAAAACAGCTTGATGAATTTTCAAAGTTTATAGATAAATCACTGTTGGTATTCCTTTTCCACCAAGACAGTGTCGAGCCCTTAAACCTGCAGGTCTTGAATCAGGAAGTCAGTGGCCGGTGGGCATGACAGTCTTCTCACCATCTAAAGCTTTTAAGACAACAACAACAACTCCAGCTAGACACAAAACTAGACTGTATTCAAATCAAAGCTGTGCACACTGGAAGCAACATGCATTTAGTCCATGGAAACCTCATTTCTATTTGTAAATTACTGCAAAGCTACTCCAGCCACTTTTTTACCCATCTAAATAAAAATTCAGAGGACTTATTACTTAAATAAATGCAAGGTTACAAGATTAAAATTCTAATTTAAACCTTTTAAGTAGCAAACATTATTTTGAGTTCTGTTGATCACTACATCAATATAATATTGTGTGCCATTTAAACTGAAATTTCTGCATTGATTTTTTTTCATGAAACTCTTGGGCAGTGGATTTACAGTTCCCATCATGCTTCGCATAGGAGTGGATCATGAGAATGAGCAGAATAAGTTACATTTAGCATGTCTTATGCTTGCTATTAATTTGAAATGAAACCGAGCCCACACTCATGAAATGTAATTTTAATCAACATTATTTTTTTTTTAGCAAAGACATTGGTTTTTAGTCTATATGTATAGTATTTAAAGTCGATATTAAATGAAAATTCACCTTTTCTATTTTTTTTATTTTTATCATTGATCTTATCGTAAACGTTTTAAGCATGCTTCATTGTTTTGGACCTGTTATGTCATAACTGGATCTTCCTGTAAAATGGCAGACTTCTCTCTGGTGATGTACACCAGACTTCTCCAATCACTGTGCCTCACACACTAAGGAATTTTCTACTAGGTCGGTCAGGCCAGTGGTTAAAATTTCGTGCCCTGCCACAAAAAATCAATAGTTTGTGTTTGTTGTTTTTGACCCGTTTACCTGGTATAACATAACTAAGCTTATAAAGTATCAAATTGAGTTCTCTTTTGCCTCTTCTTGTGCTTGAATGGTTTAAAATCACTTGAATGTTTAAACTGGCAAGGCAATTGATAAACTTTTGTGATGACGCAGCAGTGACAAATCCCCGGGCCATCATGCAGTCCTTATTGTCGAGACCTGATTTATTTAGTTCACTTAAACTCCGCCCCTTTCTTACAATCGACTGCACGCTCTCATTCACATCTGCCTCCATCCAATCAACAACCAATGGTTTCAACCAACATTTTTTTTTTCCTTTTCCTGTTTTGCATCACAATACGGTAGAAACCATCTGTCACTACATCGGTTCCATCCCGATTTCAAATAACTTTTGACTTACATCAATTTAAATTACTTAAAAAGTTGAAGTGATCTGGTTCTGGAGAAGATTCGCAGATGCCTGACCAAACACCAGCACCATTTTGGTTAAAAACTGGGGTATGGCTGGATTCCCAGATAACATTTCATGGATGTGCTGTCACTGAAAGTGATGTCAGCACTAAGTCAGAGAACTGGACACATACCAGGCCAAAGTCCATGTGCAGAAACAGCAGTAATATCTCAGTGTAACTCACGGCTCACATCACATCCATTCAACCTGCGCCGTGACCTCTCTTTACACGCGGCTATAAAACAGAGAATCTGAAATGGAGCAGACGCAGTCCTCATAAATTACGGGAATGGAGGGAAGACCTAATCATCCACAACAGAAAGGAGAGCGATATACGGCCTTCTTCAAAAAAACGACATAAAAAACTGAATAAATAAGTCATTTTATTAGGGTTACACATGCAAAACTGTACAACCTTGAGCACAATCATATCAAAACATAACCCGATCAGGGTACAGTGTTTTGGATGTGAATGATTAACCGCTGAGCCCAGGAGAGCTGGAACCAAAGGTAGCCGAGTAAACAGATAAGAGCAGATTTCTATCTTGGCAGCGTAGCCTCTATAAGGAAATGACAAACGACTTCATCCCACAAGAAAACTAGGGTTGTGACGGTGAGGAAATTTTCCCATTGGTTAATCGACGTGTAACAACACCGGTAATACCGATATCACCGCAGGGGCGTTCCCTCTATTTTCCTTGCTTTCCTTCGCATTTAAATAGCTTGTAAAAGCGGTGTGCGCATTTTACTTTCACTTTCAAATAGTGGCAATTCGGAGTAAAGCAATTGTTCGTTTGAATTTTTACTCTTTTCCTCGCTTTCCTTCGCTTTAAATAGCTTAAAAGCGCCGTCCACATTTTACTTTCACTTTCGAATTAACAACAGTTCGGCATCAATTGCTTGAATGCAAAAACAAAATACAACGTCAAACTCACTTAAGACTATATATAAAACATAGAACTTTTATTAACAAAAAAAAAATAAAAATACACCATGCTATAGGGCAGGCTATGACTAATATAAAATAACAAATAACTTACATAAACTTTAAATGTATAAAACTGGAAACAAGTAAACATGTATAAGATATAACCAAATAAATAAGAAGCGTAGAACATTTATTAGCAAAACGAGAAAGAAAGCTTGGAGGCACGGCATACAACTTGATGTCAAATAAAATAAATAAATAAACAAAGTTTAAATAAAGTAAAAATCAGCAAACAATGTGGAACCAATTAAATAAAAAAGAAAGTTTACAAAAAAAAACTTCCAAAATCACCTTAAAACAGCAAAAGTCAACAGGCTTTTCAAAAATCCAAAATATTGCCAAACAGGCACTTTTGCATCTCGTTTCGAAACTAAAGAAATTAAATCTGATCTGTGATGCTACTGTCGTTCAGCACGCTGCATTGAGCAGCCACGTTCAGTTTTTAATTGTAGCGTCTGTTCTTTTACTGAACTAAATTATTTTTTATTACTATAAAAAAATCTAAAAGACGGTGGGGGTCGGTGCCGCGGTGGGCAAGTGACGTAACCAGTGTTGTGGCTTAACACCGGTATCACCGTCAGCACCGTCTATCGCGACAAGCCTAAAGAAAACCCTTCTTAAGTGTGTAGTTTGACAGCAACTCTCATTCAGATGACTCATCAACTGGATGCACTCATTTCCGAATGCCATCACACTTTTAAGTAAAGCCAAACCCTCATACCAATCTAGGTGAACATGTATGTTACAATGAAACCTGCTCGTTTTCAATGGAAATCCAACACTGGCTGGTTGGTATTCCTGTAGATTTATCTAGGAATTTGAACTATGGCAGAACTGATGTGGCAATAAGTCATTAAGCCTTGTGTAATTAGCACATTTAGTGCACAATCAAAGTTTAAATATAAGCAGAAGGCAGCAGAGACCATGACTAAAACCACAGGTCATGCATGACCTTAAACCTCTAAAGCCTACTGTATCATATTTAATAAACAGATATGGCCTCTAAATGATAAACATGATCAAAACTTCTACTACATCGACTGATTGAGAGTTTAGACTTTTTTTAGTAAAAGGTCTTTTTGTATAATTGTACAAACGTCCACCTTCATCTTGTGCTTCAATAAGTAAACATAAGAATAACTTTGATATTGTTAGTAATATTTCAAGAACACTTACTGGACTGAAGCAGCTTCGCATTACTTGATTCTCCAGACATACACATTTTTTTTTTTTTTTTTAAATATGGTTCTCAAATATGATCATCAGGCTATTGAGGAACGTTTGTTTGTTCATCTCTCAATCATCACTGCATTGCATTATATGTTTGGATCATCAAAACGAAGCATTTAAATATCATCTTACTAAGACATATTACTGGAGATATAGAGTGATGACTGATATTTACATAATTGAATGTAAATATCTGTTATAAAGACCTCATTGATTTATAACAATAAAATATCAGCATCTGCACCAAATTTCATATTTTTGCTCAGTTTGTGCCTCTGAATAAAACAGAGGTATTTGTCCCTCCATATTATTAAAGGGGTCCTATTCTGCTTTTTCAAAGTCCTTAATTTGTTTTGGGGGGTTTTGTACTAGACAGTGTCGCTAGTGGTCCATGAACTACGGCAAGGGGGGGGGGGGGGGGGGGGGGAGGGGGTCCGTTATAAAAAGTTTTGTATAAAGTTGTATATTTTGACCATGACATGTTCCCATGAAAGAAAAATCCAATATGATGATATGGCCAAATACTGGACAGGTCAGCTAACTTGAATTATACTTGACTGCGTTTGGTCCTCACAAAGACACAAATGATAAATAGATGAGTCAATTTTGTTCTGGGGTCCTTGAGGATGGTTCTGAATTGGACTGGGTCCGGTACGCCAAAAGGTTGAGATTCACTGCTGTACTAGAACATGCTATCATGTTGGTGGTCGAAACGCATTATTAAAAGACCTTCTCCCCAGCCTGGCACAAAGGCCGATTAGTTCCGGTTTGATGAAGGTACGCCTTCCGAATAAAACAAAATGTGTTGGAATTGGTTAGACTGTCCGTGCGTTGTGATGGAGAACAGCTAGAGGTAGAAGCATAATAGGACCCTTTAATGTATTTACGGAGCCATACAGCCTGAGCATCAAAACATGACACAAAACAAATACCAAACTAGCTATTTTTCTTTCGATTTTGTGACAATGATATATGTATTTTACTATTTTGTTGAGTTTAAAACGTGTGACACATTCGTTCTGCTCTCACCGTTCATTCCTGCAGAACACCCCCCAAAAAAAAAACTAAAAAAACTCTGTGCATACCCTTGGAAGAAATCCTGCAGGCGCCCCCGAGACGGAAGACAGTAAATTGACAAACAATGATTATTGTTTATACTTCATATCACACACCATATGCACTTCTGTAACTTTCACTAGCAAAAAAAAATAATAATAAAAAAAAGGGCGGTGATGACGGTGAAGACCTCAACACCGCGGTCGGCATCTAATTACCGCGGTTATGCGGTTATCGTCACAGCCCTAATTGTGTCTAAACATTGAATAAACAGTTCCACTTCAAAACAAGTGCGATTCTTCTGACAGTTGTTTCCCATGACCGGCTGAGCCATGAGGCTGGGAGGAGACACCAGTGACTCTCAGACTAATGTGTTGTTGTGCAGACTAGGATAAAATCATGACTCTCACACCAAACGATCATTCTGGAGTGTGACAGCTACAAACACGGCTGTCTGTGATGCAGCAGCAAACCGATGATTACCGAGTCATTACCGAGGCAGGTTAAGTTCCTGACTTCTGTCCCCCTAAGCTGAACAACTCCAGCACTAATCTTCAACAACCAGCTTGTTTAGAATAAATTACAGCTCGGTACATGTCAACAGCCCATTAATGAGCTCCTGACATACAGATGTCCCTGCGCTCTGGTGTTCACAGTAACACACGCATGAAGTGTAACAGAGTAAGTTAGGTAGTGCTTCAGTGTTGTGAATCAGTGGCAGGTGAGCTGCTAACCGGCTAGCTGAGCTAGCACACTTCAACAGACCGCTTAACCGAAGCTTAACCCTCGACACGAAACACACAAGACAGTCGGCAAGCTGTTTTCTTCATACGAAACATTAGTTTAAGCCATTTAATCTCGCTAGTCGCCGGTTAGCAGCGGATTTAGCCGGATGCTATGTTGTGAAGTCAAAGTCAAACAGTCAGTTAGCTCGTTAGCTGGCTAACAACAACATCTTCAGCCGTCGTTTTAATAATGATCGCTATTATTGTTATAACATCCTCACCCTCACAGCGTCTCCGTCAGATGGACAGGTAAAGGTGCACAGACTCACCTGTTCAGCGGCGGGTCAGACGAGCTGCTCGTATCCACAGATGATCAGAGATTTACACGACCAGGACAATAAAATAGTATATTCCCCAAGATATGGATGGATGCCACTGGAACTCTTCACCTGTGTGTGTGTGTCTCGGTCCTGCTCGCCGGGTTCAGGCAGCCGTCCGCCGCTGATCTGCGCTGGGCGGGTCACTGTCTGACACCAGCGCTCATTAATTATTCACAACATAAACAATCAGTCTGGGCGGAGGAAGCATTCACAACACAGCCCAATTAATTATATATATGTGGTGTGTGAGTGTGTGGTGTGTGTGTGTGAGAGAGTGTGTGTGTTTGTGTGTGTGTGTGAGAGCGAGTGTGTGGGTGTGTGTGTGTGTAAGTGTGAGTGTCTGTGTCTGTGTCTGTGTCTGTGTGTGTGTGTGTGTGTGTTTTGTTTGTGTGTGTGTGTGTGTGTAAGTGTGAGTGTCTGTGTGTGTGAGTGAATGAGTGTCTGTGTGTGTGAGTGAGTGAGTCAGTGAGTCAGTGTGTGTGTGTGTGTGAGTGTGAGAGAGAGAGAGGGTGTGTGTGTGTGGGTGGGAGAGAGAGAGTGGGTGTATCTCTTTTTTCAGGGAGTGTTCACAGCAAAGCTCCCAATCCAGAATATCATGTTTCAAAATCAAGCATCAAAACATTAGAATATGCAGGAGTTCCGATGGATAATAGTTTAACACTTCGGTATGCTGGCATAGAAAATGTATATAGTTTCTGAAGATGAGTCCGTTTGTCATCTGCTTCCAATATCAGCCAGATAATAAAAATGCAAAGATTTGCAGATACTTCTACAGTCACACACATATTGTGCATCCCTGTGGCTGTACAACAGCAAATCAACTCGACTTCCAAGAAGACCAGTAAAACCGATCAAGTGAAGGTCTGAATCAGTAACACACAAAAGTCATTGCAAGGATTACACACAGCTCTTTTAAAACAAAGATGTGGCAGTACAACACGAGGGTTCTTCACAGGAATGCATGGAATGCTCACACAACTCTACAAAGCCGTCGAGCCTGTTGTGCTGTGAAGACAAGACCCGTTTAGCTCACCTGTCTCTCACCCGCTGCCCTCATTAGGTGACTGAGCTCATTCACTGCCTTCAGTCGTTTATAAAAAGAGAAGGTGTAAAGAACACAGTGCTAATTTGTTTGTGACATCAGTCCTGCATGTGTGCACATACATCTAAATATGTATCAGTGAGCGGCTGGTGAGGCACATTTGATCGATCGGTCACAATGCCCTGGTGTTGACCTTAAAACACCAAACCATCAACATCCGATGTTGACAGACTGGAAGAACTGTAGGGAGGGACACTGTTTACTGACTGGAATATATGACATGGGCATCAGTTGAGTCATTGTGTGTGTGTGTGTGTGTGTGTGTACTGGTTTATATATCCTGGTGGGGACTTAAACCTGAAAACACACAGACTCATGGGGACTCATGTCACAGTGGGGACCTAAATTGAGGTCCCCAATGTGTACAGAAGCTTATAAATCATACAGAATGAAGTTTTTTGAAAAGCTAAAAATGCAGAAAGAAGAAAGGTTCTGTGAGGGGGGTAGGTTAGGGGGTAGGGTGGTGTAGGCAAGAGAAATACGGTTGGTAAGTATAAAAAACCATTCGCCGGGATGGGAGTCCATTAAACTATAAACAAACCTGTGTTGGTGTGTGTGTGAGCTGGTGGTGAGAGTGTCTGTGGTGTGTGGTGTGTGTGTGAGAGTGTTGTGAGAGTGTGGTGTGGTGTGTGTGTGTGAGAGTGTGTAGAGTGTGTGTGTGTGTGTGTCGTTGTTATTATGTATCGTAGGTTAAAAGGTTATATAAAACAATTTCCTTGAACCGATTTGTGAAAAATATTGGCTGATTGTACTTAGTGAATGTGTTCATGCAAGTATTAAACACGTGCTTTCCTTTCAGTTTTCTGGGCAGGTTTCTAAAATGTTTGTAATCTATTCTATAAATGTCTGGTAGTGAAATTTGAATCTGTTGACATAACTCCTATTTTGACGAAGTGTGCTGTGTATTTGTGATGAAGGCCTGACACCTCGTGCTCGATTAGTGCATTACAGCATACTAACGTAACTTATGCAGTATGTTATATCCTTAGGACATTTTACGACAATACTTTCACTACTGCCTTGGTCATATTAGCACTTATTATTAAGCACATAATAGCACAATTGTTAAATAAATATATTAAATATGATTAAATCTGCAACATAAACAGAACATGTAGATCTACTTTTTTTAAATTATAGGTTATTGTTCCACACAAATCTCCTTGGCAAACCCTTGTAACTCTACATACTACATACCTACTGTACATGCAAATCAGACAAACTTGTCTTATGTAAAACTTAAAGCTGCCACACAGACAATTTGTGATCCAGCACTTTGTTGCTATTGAAAACACTCTCATGGGTTCCTTTGTTTAGCGCAATGTAACTTTAACCTTTTGTTGTTGTTGATTTATAATTTTCATTGTTCTGCATTGCAAAACAAGTCTGTTCAATGAAATAATACAGGTTGCGGCAATTATAAATCAATCTGCCTGAAAGAAGAAGAAAAAAAAAAGGTTTTACTGGTTAAGACATGTTTTTGTAAAGTGTTGATGGTTTTAAAATTAAAATAATTCTAGAAATCAAATCAACTAAACAAGTTTAATAAATAAAATGAATGTATGCACTAATTTTAGTTGTGTTATTGAGTGTTTCATAAGTTTGTACTATGTTCAGTTTATTCTGATACATAAAATAATATATATATGTAATACATTTACTGTCATTGAAATTAAAAAATATAGAAAAAATGAAAGGAGCATTCTGAAAGGAGATCTCATAATAATGTAATAATAATATAATAATAAATGTATTTGAATAATATTCTTTCATAAGGATTTGATTAATATTTTGTAAATATGATGATTTCATTATAAACATGGCGATTATCTCTCATTTGGACTCCCAACTTAATAAATAACATTCACAATCTGAATCTAACCACGTCATGCCAACAAATGGAAAAGTCAACCATCTGTTTATTATCATGCCAATTTTTGTGCCTTTAACCCCACACAGCTTTTTACGTATTCTTCAGTAAAAGCTCAAATTAAAGATAAAAATATATTTGGTTATTTTATAGATTAAATGTCCACATGAACAGTGAATCTAATTTAGAGAATGAAATCAAATGCACCTTTTACTCCAGTGCACCTTTACTCCTGTTGTATGTATGAATTCATTAAGCCCCATATACAATTTGAAGTGACGTGACATGTGACCAAGTATGGTTGCCCATGCTAGGAATTACCAAAGGGCACACAACCAGCAGTCGAACGCCAACACACAGGAACACACACCCAGAGCAGGACCCCGGCACAATTATGCGCGGCGACCCGGGGAGGGAGCGTTGGGGTTTGGGTGCCTTGCTCAAGGGTCTCACCTCAGTCGTGGTTTTGAAGGTGGTAGAGAGTGCTGTACATTCACTCCCCCGATCTACAATCCCTGCCGGTACGAGACTTGGACCCACAACCTTTGGGTTATGAGTCTGATTCTCTAAACATTAGGCCACGACTTCCATGATATATACTCATATACTTCAGGACAGTACCGTATGCATCCATGCACTTATGTGCTGTTCTTCCAAAAAACAACTACATCTGTCACATTTCATTCATACATTGTATTGTATTTTACAAATGTTTTAAGCATCTATCTCTGCATCACTGCATTCTGTTTTCAGTCTGCGATTACAGTGAAAGGATTCTTTGTGACTGTTTTACTGTAGCGTACAAAGACAAACTCAACATATTTTGGATTGTTTTTTTTTATTTTTTGGTCTGAGTCTTTATTTTTCAAACAACATAACTGCTTTCTAGCACATGTTCAAAATGAAAAATGGTTTTGCTTCAAGTAAATACAAAGTTTCAAAAGGCAAACAAATAAAACAGTCTTTGGGCTTGACATGTTCGCAGATGCCGTTTCATTGTGCTGATGTACAGTGCCATGCAGAATAATAATAGCTCATTGAAAGCGCATTGCACCTCATTTAATGTGACATCTCAATGCTTTTTTGATCAAACATTAGGTTATTTTATTGTGATGCTAGCCGTGGGTTCAGTGGATCTTTCTGCAGTCATTTCTGTCCTTCTTACAGCTTTTCTCCATCATCTTCAAGTAAGCCAGCATGCTACTGCTAATCTTTGACTGTCGCTTTAAAGGGGTCATAGGATAACCATTTTCCACAAGTTGATATTATTCTTTAGGTCTTAATGAAAAGTCTGTAACATATTTTGGTTAAAAACTTTCAATGGTAGTGTAAAAAAACACATTTTTTACCCTGTCAAAACCAGCTCTTTTCAGATCAAGCCATTTTGTAGCATTTTCCTTTAAATGTTAATGAGCTCTGCTGACCCCGCCCTCTCTTCCGAGCTGCTCTCAGAGAGACCGTTTACTTTAGAAACAGTACTTTAGCCGCATTCATCGCTATATTATTAGGAAAGTGATTTGCAAAGATTCTTTACAAAACATTATACTCACTTCTTCTGTAGATGAGGCTGGATCATGAATGATTTGAGTGAACATAGACACATTTAGGTAGATCAGTTGACTCATTCCCTTCAAAAACAAAAGTAATCAACTGCGTCTTCAGCGGCTCAGATGTCAAGAATAAATGACAACTGCTATGTTCATTATTACATACAACAACAAAACACCTCAATCGCTTAGGAGTCATTCTTGTATACAGCGCTCCGGGGTGTGCACACATGTGATGTGAAACAAACGGATGGGAAATGATGACAGTCACTCTCAGGGCGGAGCTAGAGTAAGACACAGTCCAGTCTGTGCCTGAAAACAATACTGTCAAAATCAAAACTAGTGGGGACGGGGCCTGCTTTTTGGGATGTCACACAGACAGGCATCTGAGATCGGCTCGATTAAAAAAATAAGCACTGGGTGGATTTGCTCCATTTTAGGGTGGTTGTGTACACACACTGCCACCACACATTTCAGTTCAAACAACTTGTAAAAAAGCATTTAGCATCCTATGACCCCTTTTTAAAGCCGACCCGCTTGCAATGTATACGCAGATTCATCTCAAGCATGCCTTCATCCCAATTTAATACTGAACAAATCAACCGTAAACCTTCCACAGTGATAGAAGTAAAACAACTCAGACCTTCGCGAGAACAGCTACTGAAGCCTATGCTGCAAACACCACAGTCTCAGTGGGAATGAGGGTATATACAGGTTATGGGTCTGAAAGCTAGATAAAGGCATTTATATACACATCGGTTTTTTCTCGAGTCCTTTACACAACATTCAGAAAGATAACCCAAGACATCCCAAAGCACTCCTGTCAACTGACAAAACCATGCCGTGTGAACTTCATGGCCATGGCCGAAAAGGTGTTTCGATTCGGCAGGCGAAATGTTGCTTCTCCCTCTCCAGCTATTCCATGCTAAAGAAATGAGGTCAGATGTTTTGGACATGTCCGATTGGTTTGAGAGCAGCACCTTCAACTAAAACAGTGTGCAAATGTTTTCCTCTGGCTCCTACAGCACCTGGATCTCAGCGACCTGACTAAACTCCTCCCCTTTCCCCGCCTTCCCCATCAGCTCTCAGAGTCAGGTGACCAGCTGCGGCTCCCAGGATTGGCTGGCCACCTGGGGGCGGCACTGTGCGACGAGCGGCGGGCCTGAAGGAGGCTGGCTATCCAGACACAAGCCGCTGATCATGTGCTGCAGCGCTGGACCTCTGGCCTTCCATTTCTACAGAGGGACGGAGAAAAAAAATATAATAAGCAGTAACATTCATATGCTGTAGACATACATCCCACAAATAAAGCACAGAATAGTGCATAAGAATCGCTCTTCTTCTTCTTGTTCATGAAATTATCAGAGTGAAAGAAAACTGAAGTCATCTAAAGGTCAAACTAAAAATGAGTTTATAGAGTGAATTTGGTATTTTCAATTAGGGTTTTTATCATTAACCAAAACAAACAAAACAATTCCCTTACTTAAACAATAAAAATAAACAATAAGAAAAAAAACAAAAAAACTCAGACTTATTTTATTTCAAATAGCTGCCGAAGCATGCCTCATTTTCATTTAGTGTAGACTGAAGTACTAAATTAGCAAACTATATAAACTAAAACTAACAAAATAAAAATGAATACTGCTGCATACACATTTTTAAAGAAAAACACAAACTAATAAAAATAACAAAAACACAACAAAACTACTAAAACTAACTAAAATTAAAATAAAAACAGAAAATATAAAAACTAATTCAAAAGATTAACAAAAACTAGAATAGTGTATCAATGATAGTAGCTAGAGCTAGTGTGAGACCAGATGTTGATCATGCGTATTGATAAATCTATTTTTCACAAATTCACAAAGAAAAAATGGGTGAAAATTGTTAGTGAAAATCCATACACATAATATTTACAAAACTATTTGTAGCCCAATAATGGAAGAATTGCTTATAATGTCTTACAATTGAAGTATTTAATACATCTGCTTTGTGTCATATGTGGATTTTCTATATGCATGGAGTAACTTGCATAACTACATTTATCACCTGTTACAATCAACAACTATCTCCTTCACTCTTAGAACATTTTTACACAAAACAGGAATAAGAATGGAAGAATAAGTTTATTCCGAACATTGACAAATGCTGCAAAAAATAGAATGACTGTAAAATGTCAAATTTAAAGAAACATACAGAGAAACAACATGAAACACATCTGTCTAACAACGCTGCAAAGCAGCCTTACAAAGAAATGAAAGCAGCAGAATGTTGTAGCCAAGGGCATGTCTCATTGCGTGTGACTGCTTTAGAGTGAGGTCAGTGAGTCTGAATACAGAAGGCTTGATATATACTCTAATATCCTGTGTGTGTGTTTGCTATAAATATTATAGATATATACAGTATCTCAGAAGTGAGTACACCCCTCACATTTTTGTAATTTTTTTTATTATATCTTTTCATGTGACAATGAAGAAATTACACTTTGCTACATTGTAAAGTAGTGAGTTTACAGCTTGTATAACGGTGTAAATTTGCTGTCCCTCAAAATAGCTCAACACACAGCCACTAATGTCTAAGCCGTTGGCCACAAAAGTGAGTACACCCCTAATGGTGAAAACTGTCCAAATTGGGCCCCAATTAGCCATGTTCTTCGCCCCGGTTTCATGTGACTCATTAGTGTTACAAGGTCTCAGGTGTGAATGGGGAGCAGGTGTGTTAAATTTGGTGTTATTGCTCTCACTCTCTTATACTGGTCACTGGAAGTTCAACATGTCACCTCATGGCAAAAAAACTCTCTGAGGATCTGAAAAAAAAGAATTTTTGCTCTACATAAAGATGGCGTAGGCTATAAGAATTGCCAAGACCCTGAAACTGAGCTGAAGCACGGTGGCCAAGACCATACAGCGTTTTAACAGGACAGGTTCCACTCAGAACATGCCTCGCCATGGTCGACCAAAGAAGTTGAGGGCACGTGCTCAGCATCATATCCAGAGATTGTGTTTGGGAAATAGACATATGAGTGCTGCCAGCAGTGCTGCAGAGGTTGAAGGGGTGGGGGGTCAGCATGTCAGTGCTCAGACCATAAGCCGCACACTGCGTCAAATTGGTCTGCATGGCTGTCGTCCCAGAAGGAAGCCGCTTCTAAAGATGATGCACAAGAAAGCAAACAAAACAGTTTGCTGAAGACAAGCAGACAAAGGACATGGATTACTGGAACCATGTACTGTGGTCTGATTTGACCAAGATAAACTTATTTGGTTCAGAAGGTGTCAAGCGTGTGTGGCGACAACCATGTGAGGAGTACAAAGACAAGTGTGTCTTGCCTACAGTCAAGCATGGTGGTGGGAGTGTCATGGTCTGGGGCTGCATGAGTGCTGCCGGCACTGGGGAGCTAAAGTTCATTGAGGGAACCATGAATGTCAACATGTACTTTGACATACTGAAGCAGAGCATGATCCGCTCCCTTCGGAGACTGGGCCGCTGGGCAGTATTCCAACATGATAACAACCTTAAACACACCTCCAAGACGACCACTGCTTTGCTAAAGAAGCTGAGGGTAAAGGTAATGATTGGCCAAGCATGTCTCCAGACCTAAAACCTATTGAGCATCTCAAGGTCTCTAAAATCCACCAGCTCCATGATGTTGTCATGGAGGAGTGGAAGAGAACTCCAGTGGCAACCTGTGAACCTCTGGTGAACTCCATGCCCAAGAGGGTTAAGGCAGTGCTGGAAAATAATGGTGGCCACACAAAATATAATATTGACACTTTGGGCCCAATTTGAAACTTTTCACTTAGGGGTGTACTCACTTTAGTGGCCAGCGGTTTAGACATTAAAGGCTGTGTGTTGAGATATTTTGAGGGGACAGCAAATTTACAAACTACTTTACATTGTAGCAAAGTGTCATTTCTTCAGGGTTGTCACATGAAAAGTTATAATAAAATATTTACAAAAATGTGCGGGGTGTACTCACTTCTGTGAGATACGGTATATATATATATAATCATATGTATATATATACAGTGGGTACGGAAGTATTCAGACCCCCTTAAATTTTTCACCCTGTTATATTGCAGCCATTTGCTAAAATCATTTAAAGTTAATTTTTTTTCCTCATTAATCTACACACATCACCCCATATTGACAGAAAAAAACAGAATAGTTGACATTTTTGCAGATTTATTAAAAAAAAAAAAACTGAAATATCACATTGTCCTAAATATTCAGACCCTTTGCTGTGACACTCATATAATTTAACTCAGGTGCTGTTCATTTCTTCTGATAATCCTTGAGATGGTTCTACTCCTTCATTTGAGTCCAGTTGTGTTTGATTATACTGATTTGACTTGATTAGTAAAGCCACACACCTGTCTATATAAGATTTTACAGCTCACAGTGCATGTCAGAGCAATTGAGAATCATGAGGTCAAAGGAACTGACTGAAGAGTTCAGAGACAGAATTGTGGCAAAGCACAATTCTGGCCAAGGTTACAAAAAAATTTCTGCTGCACATAAGGTTCCTAAGAGCACAGTGGCCTCAATAATCTTTAAATGGAAGACGTTTGGGACGACAGAACCCTTCCTAGAGCTGGCCGTCCGGCCAAACTGAGCTATGGGGGAGAAGAGCCTTGGTGAGAGAGGTAAAAGAAGAACCCAAAGATCACTGTGGCTGGCTCCAGAGATGCTGTCGGGAGATGGGAGAAAGTTGTAGAAAGTCAACCATCACTGCAGCCCTCCACAGTCGGGGCTTTATGGCAGAGTGGCGACAGGAAGGCTCTCCTTAGTGCAAGACACATGAAAAAACACCTGAAGGACTCCAAGATGGTGAGAAATAAGATTCTCTGGTCGGATGAGGCCAAGATAGAACTTTTTGGCCTTAATTCTAAGCGGTATGTGTGGAGAAAACCAGAAACTGCTCATCACCTGTCCAATACAGTCCCAACAGCGAAGCATGGTGGTGGCAGCATCATGCTGTGGGGGTGTTTTTCAGCTGCAGGGACAGGACGACTGGTTGCAATCGAGGGAAAGATGAATGCGGCCAAGTACAGGGACACCCTGGACGAAAACCTTCTCCAGAGTGCTCAGGACCTCAGACTGGGCCGAAGGTGTACCTTCCAACAAGACAATGACCCTAAGGACACAGCTAAAATAACAAAGGAGTGGTTTCACAACAGCTCTGTGACTGTTCTTGAATGGCCAGCCAGAGCCCTGACTTAAACCCAATTGAGCATCTCTGGAGAGACCTAAAAAAATGGCTGTCCACCAACGTTTACCATCCAACCTGACAGAACTGGAGAGGATCTGCAAGGAGGAATGGCAGAGGATCCCCAAATAAGAAAAACTTGTTGCATCTTTCCCAAAAAGACTCATGGCTGTATTAGATCAAAAGGGTGCCTTCTACTAAATACTGAGCAAAGGGTTCTGAATACTTAGGGACCATGTGATATTTCAGTTTTTCTTTTTTAATAATCTGCAAAAATGTCAAAAATTCTGTGTTTTTCTCTCAATAGGGTGCTGTTTGTACATTAATGAGGAAAAAAAATTTAACTTAAATGATTTCAGCAAATGGCTGCAATATAACAAAGCATGTTGAAACATTAAGGGGAGTCTGATACTTTCCGTACACATGTATATATATATATATATATATAACGTATATATGTATGGAATCGGAGTTGATTGGAGGATGTTCTGACTTCAGGATATAATCACAAATGAGCCGAGCATGAATGAGTGGACAGGAGCAGAGGTCAGACTGATGAAAAATGGAAAGGAAAAAAGATAAAAGCCGGTCCAGCTAAGCCAACTAAGATTGTGAGTGGAACCATATGCAGTGGGCTTATGTGAAGATATGTGTTTGTGCCTGTAAGCCTGTCTGCTGCGTTTCAGATCGACAACACTCAACATTCGACCTGAAATGGCAACAGAATATAACTTTATGAAACACTTCAATTTACATAACTTCCGAAAAAACTCAGAATAGAGCTTAATAGTCTTTTGAAAGCAGCAGACATCAAGTAGGTCATCAGATTACACATACACCCACCTGTCTGGACTCTTTGATGTTGCAGGGCTCCAGTCTGACCTTTGACCCTGCAGTGAAAGCTGTGATGGCCAGACATAGGTCATGCTGACAGATCTGTGGTTCAATCAGGGTCCACTTCTGAGAAAACAGGACCGACAAATGATTGAGTGAGTAATGCAGGTGCAGAGAGCTGCTGGATATATGTAGCAAATCACAATTTGTACAGCAATCACACTCAAAGTAACTAAATACTTGGCTTTATTTATTTATTTTGCATTTTTAGTTGAGTTTATTTGGTGTGAAGGAGTTGATAACCAGGGTTTGAAATGAACTTTTTCACTCACCAGCCAATTTGGCTACTAAATTTTTAAGTTACCGGCCATTCATAATTTCTACTAGCCAAAAAAATTTAACCAATAAATAATGAAAAAAAGGCCGGAGGTAAGCCAACAGCTTGAGGCTGTCCACACTGGATGCGACAAAGTGACCATTGCAAATCATTTGTACTTTGTCAAACAGTAGGCCTAAGTCATAAATAGAACGATGCAACCGGCACAGGTACTGGCGGGGTTTGTCGGGCTGTGGTGCGCACATCCAGTGTAGGGCCGCATCACAGATTATAAGGGTTTCTTATAGTTTTCTGTCCGCATCTGTTGTAGACACGCGTTGCGAGGGGTTCAGGCATTTTAATTTTCGTTATTGATTCAATGCAAAGCGGAAACCCAAGTGCGACCCGCCACGCCTTTATTATTTGTGAGTAGTGCGGGTACAGGGCTGGACTGGGGTTAAAATTCGGCCCTGGACAAATCCAGCCTATCCGGCCCTCAAGTTCCCCTGTGAATGTTTTGCTGTGTTATAGGGCCTTCAATTGGAGTAAGTAAATAAATAAATGAGGACAAAAACAATTAATGATATATTACTGAATTCACAGCAAATGCAACAAACTAATAGCCTACTGCATTTTTGTCACATAGAAATGCACTTGACAGTATAAGCATTGATTTTGTGCTAGAACATAGGAAATTTACTGCTAATAAATGCTGTCATCCTTTCCTCACCCTCATGTCTATCCAAACCTGTATGACTTACTTTATTCTAGGGAACACAAAAGATATTTTGTAGAATGTTACCAAACCATTTTGGTTACTCTTGATTTCTACTGTATGGACAAACATTTCTTGAATTTCTCAAAATATCTTATTTTATGTTCCACAGAAGAAAGAAATTCATACAGGTTTGGAATGACATGAGCATGAATAAATAATGACAGAATTTTCTTTTTGGAGGTGAAACTATCCCTTAAGAAATATAAATTTGTAATGGAAACACACCATTTATAAGGGGCTCTAATTCCGAGACACTTTAATCAGGCTCTTACTGAATTAACATTTTACTTAAATTAAAATGAATTAGAATGAAACATTTAAAGAGAAATAAGCTATTAAAGTTTGTTTACATGCATTTTACCTTGTCGTGGCTGTTTTCAGGCTGAACCTTTAATGTTGTCATATCACACAATTGTATAACACAATTCTGTGTCATTTCTGAAGGGATCGAGCGATTTGCCTGTTTATCTCTTATAAATCGTGGCGGAAGAGCAGCGCTGTGCGGAGACTGATCCCGCTCAGTGTTGCCAAACCCCTCCCTCAGAAAATCGCTAGAACCACCCTCGAAAGTCTCCATTTTTCACAAAAAGTCGCCAAATACGAAAACAAAGTAAATACAGGTAAATTTGAAAAAAAGGAAAGTAAATATACTGTATATATATATACACTTTACAAATTATGACAGTATAAAAAAATATAACAAAAAATTCTGAAGTGAAATTAGGAAATGCTTGTCAAATGCTGACTGCAGTTTCTCCAGAGCGGCTGCAGGAGCGTTGATGACGACAGCCATTTCACGATTGGCCAGATTCACCGCATGACAACTATCACGTGTGTTTCGGGTTAATTCTAACCATTTCAATTCCAATAATAGCCACAAATATGTGTTTTTAGAACAAAGCTTTTTTACTGTAGTCGCAATGCTATATTGAGTCACGTTTATCATAAAACAATGATGAAAGCATACATTCCCCCACTTTATTAGTATTTAAATAGTATATATTTACATTGAACTTTATTCTTGAACAGATGGCGATGTATTAAGCCAGGGCCTTTTCTAGGCATAGGCGAGCTAGGCGGAAGGGTGAAGGGGCGCCAATGAGCTCACGTACTGGCACTTTTAGCAGGGTTAAGATAAAGAGTGGCACGGTCACCCTGAAATATGAATGCGACCAACGGGATCCCCCAACATTATTGGGCTAGAGTACTGTCAATCTGACGATGCCTGTATGCTACTAGATCAGAGTGCTGTCAATTGCTTCTTGATTGTTGCATGCAAAGTTTGCATTTCAACAACGCATTAGATCAGTGGGCTCTGTCAGTGATTTGGCAAGGTAACACTTTTTTTTTTACCATGCAATAAAGCTACGTTCAAAGGCCAATTTAAAATATTGGTAAAGTAAATAAAGTGCACAAAATCAGTATTTGCTGAGGCAGTATTTGTGGCACTGTTGTGGCACATTGTCCAAAGATTTTTCTTTTTTTTTTTTTTTTTTTTTTTTTTTCGGCAGAATTGTCCAAATGTGTGCGTTTTTTCCCATGCATGTTAAAGATCAGGTGTCAGTAATATTCCCATATAAACTTTACATCAATTAAAAAATATTGTTTAGTAAAATTCGTAATTCGAGATCATTATCTTTATTAGACCCCCTTCTTCGCCTTTGCCCGTCTTCTTTCTCCTGTGTTTAAGGATGTGCTAACGGCACAACCTTCACACGCGATTATCTTCCCTTTTGGGTCTTAGTGCAGTAATACTGGTTGACTATAACAAGATGCTGATTAGACATCTGGTCCGTTCGATGGAGTAAAAGTCCACCAGCCCAGCTGAGCCGTTTGCGTGTACTAATGGGGCGAAGCCGGCAGAGGTCCATGGATGAGCGAGGTGTGCGACTACGTTCTGTCCTAGTACACGTTGGTATGTGTGTGTAGCCGAGAAGACCGCGGTTGTGACCAGCGAGCGTATAAGCTAGCTGACGAGAGTAGGCGAGTAGCCCTGGCAAATGAGTTAAGTACCGAAGTTGTTGCGGATTCTTATCGCACACTGAAATCAAAGCTGTTCGCAATGGAGGCGAGTGGGGAGTTGTGTAAAAAGGGGTGTGTTATCGGGTGTGACTGACGACCCCTCACTAATGCAATTTAACTGCAAGCACGTTTAAATTACCAATGTTTCAAGAAACAAAACAACAAAAAAGTGAACGAAAAAAAACTAGATAAAGAAATAATAGGTCAGCCCCGTCTTGATAATATTCTAAACAATATGTGTAGTAGTAGCAGAGTAAGTATAGTATCCAAATCCAAATGTGATAAAATTAATTTATGTGTGATTTGTGTTTAAATTATGTGCAATGTCTTAGCCACTAGGGATTGTTACATAGGGCTATACAGCATCTAGTGGCAACACAATGATATAACAGATACTAAATTGTGCAAAATGTTTATCTCAACAGTCAATTTACAAATAATGCATTCAGATTTGTGGAACTCAATGCAATGAATCTCCACAAATTAGTGTCGTTACTATGACAACCAATTTGAATGCGACAAGCAACTGGTGTCTGAAAAGAATAATATATTTGTAGCGTCTGGACCAATCCAACACACTATATCTTCTCTTTTTATATAACAAATACTCGGTAACCTCAGTTAACAAGCCATATGAAGACCCATGAACCCTTCCCCCCGAAATGAGTAACACCCCAGGAAGCCGAACAGGCACCTGTTTGCATGGCAACCAACGCTGATATCACTGGTTTTATGGCCCAAAGAGTAGTAAAGCAGGGAAAATCCCTGCAATTGACAACAAGGAAGGAGGAAAAGCAGAGTAAAAATGGACTGTGTTCTAGTTAATTCATAGAAAACCCCGTTATTTGAATGAACACACATATTACTTCAGGCCATTGAGTATATTATTGTCATTGTGTACTTTGTCTTTGATATTCTTAGACTATTTTAGTTTGCTTGTGAGGGGACCCATTCCTGATACTCCCTTTTCACTATATGTAATCTTACCTTGTTTAGTATCTATGAATTTCCCTTCTTATGATCGAAACAAGCGTGAATATTATATGGTGGTACATAGGCAATATATATTAGGGACCTGAGAACTTTTAGTAATTCCGATTCAAGTCCATTTGCAAATTACCAAGCTTAGAGAACAAAGGGGTCGTAAACCCTCCAGCAATTGCCACCACCCGCTCGGAATTTCCCCATATTCTGCTAAGGTGGAGACAAGCCCATCTTGAGAGGAGGGGATCTTCTTCGACCTTAAAGGCCCGGCTCCAGGGAACCGCCCCAGTCGGTGGTTCGGTCAGAAGAAAAGATGAAGATGTGAGAAAAACGCTACAGGATACCAAAGCATCTGTGCCAGGACTTTTCTTCGGCCTAGTCCTTTCCATACATCAAGTGACACTGACTCAAACTGGATCTTTTCATCGACCCGAATTCAGCAAAGATCAACGGGAAACTTTAAGATTTGCATCAGGAATCTCTTTCAGACATACGCAAGTATCAACGACGAACTTAGTGGACATGTTAATGAGCCTTAGTATCCGTTACACCCTTTTAGGCAAGGCAAGGCAAGGAAAGTTTATTTATATAGCACATTTCAACAATGGTAATTCAAAGGGCTTTACATAAAATAAAATAAAAACAATAATAACAACAAGCAAACAAGGAATTTAAAAACTTTGAAAATGATAAAAAAAATGATTTAAGAGGTTTAAAATGAATTTAAGAAAAACGATTATACATAAAATACAGTGCAATCAGTTAGGACATCGCACAGTGCTCATTCAATAAAAGCACAGCTAAACAGATGAGTTTTGAGTCTGCCTTTAAATGTGACTAATGTTTTAACACATCTGATCTCTTCTGGAAGCTGATTCCAAATGCGGGTGGCATGATAACTAAAAGCACATTACCCTTGTTTTGTGTGAACCCTCGGTATTTCTAACTGACTCGATCCTAATGATCTGAGTGGTCTGTTAGGTTTATATCCAGTGAACATATCTGCTATGTATTTAAGTCCTAGGCCATTGAGTGATTTATAAAACGAGTAAAAGTACTTTAAAATCAAACCTAAATATAACTGGAAGCCAGTGTAAGGACCTGAGGGCTGGTGTGATATGCTCAGATTTTCTGGTTCTTGTCAGAATCCTGGCAGCAGAGTTCTGTATGAGCTGCAGTTGTCTAATGGTCTTCTTGGGAAGGCCAGGGAGGAGACCATTACAATAGTCCACCCTGCGGGTGATAAAGGCATGAACAAGTTTCTACAAGTCTTGACTGGAAACAAAACATCAAATTCTTGCAATGCTTTTGAGATGATAGTATGCTGATTTAGTTTACTACTTTGACATGACTACTGAAACTAAGGACTGTCTCCAGAATCACACCAAGATTCATGACTTGATTTTTCGAGATGAGATAATGTAGACGCCCCTTAGAAGGCCCAGGATTTAAAGTGTCGAGTTCACCTTGAGAACTTATCTTTGTTTCCAAATGCAATGACATCAATTTTCTCCTTGTTTAACTGAAGAAACTTTTGACACATCCAACTGTTAATTTCATCAATACATTGGCAGATGGAGTCAATGTGGCTGTAGTCATTTGGAGATAAGGCTAAGTAAATCTGGGTATCATCAGCATAGCTGGGATAGGCAATTTGGTTCTTTCTCATTATTTGAATTAGTGGGAGCATATACAGGCTAAACAAAGCGGTGCAAGAATTGAGCCTTGTGGGAATCCGCATGTCATGGACGTCCACTTAGAATTATGCTCTCCTATACTCACATAATAACCTCTCACTTCTAAGTATGACCTGAACCATTTAATTACATGCCAGAAAGCCCAACCAAGTTTTCAAGTCTCTCTAGTAGGATGTTTGATCGAACAGTATCAAACGCAACGCATGAGATCTAGTAGTACCGCCTGATATTATTGCCGATTCAGTAATTTAAGACGCGAAACTATCATTTATTATTTGAATGAGTGTGCTGATCTCTGTGATGTGATGGAGGCGGTCAGAGAAACCAGATTGAAAATTGTCAGGTATCCTTGGAGTTTAAGTATTTGGTTCAAGCTGATTAAAAGACTACCTTTCTCAATAATCTTCTATAAAAGGAAGATTGATATTGGGTCTAAGTTGCTCACTATGGTGTAGTGGCAAGTTTCTCTTGTCCAGAAAAAGCGGGGATGTTAAACAACTGCAGTGTTGCAGGGAGTTGGGAAAAGTCCCAGAAAGAAGTGAGGCTACTTCTAAGAGATCTGCTTCTAAACATTTAAGCACCCTTTTGAAAAAATATGTTGGAAGTGTGTCAAGATAGCATGTTGACTATTTAAGGTGCTGTACTATTTTTTCCAAAATTTTGCTATCAATTTCTTCAAAAGCAGACATAGTAACTTCTTTTTGAAGTTGCGGTCGAATCTGTCTGACCTCTGCAAAACTTGAGGATGTGCTAATCGCCTTTCTGATATTATTGATCTTCTCAGAAAAGAAGGAAGCACACTCATTGCATTTGCTGTCGGAGAGCATTTAACTGGCAATCTGATTTGGGGGGTTTGTAAGTCTCTCAACAGTAGCAAAAAGAGTACGAGTGTTGTTTAAATTACTGTTTATAAGGTTTGAGAAGAAACTATGTCTAGCTGTGGCTAGTTCTACATTGAAAGCACGAAGGCTGTCTTTATAAATGCTATAGTGAATTTCAAGTTTCGTCTTCCGCCACATCCGCTCAGCTTTTCTGCATGTCTTTTCATACTCTGAACTGCTGTTGATTTTCTCCAAGTTGATTTCTGTCTGCCAGTCTTCGAGCTAGGGACACGACGACTTAGAAAAAAAGGAGCACTAGCAATGTCATTAATAACATTCTTAATTTTTGAGTTAAAGGAATCAAGGAGAAGTTCAACAGAGTCTGCAGAAATGCTTGGTGTTAGAGATATAGCCTCCATAAATTGCACACTAGTGTTCTCGTTAATGCATTTCTTTCTGACAGAGACAGATCTAGATTTATTGGTAGCAGAGATCAATATATCAAAGGAAATACAGAAGTGATCAGATAGTGCTACATCCTTAAAAACAAAGGATGAAATGTTTAGACCTCTACTGACGAGTAAATCTAGAGTATGTCCCCGATAGTGTGTGGGTTCATGCACATGCTAAATCAGGTCAAAAGTATTTAGAACAGTTATAATTTCTTTTGTAGTTTTGTTTTCTGCATTATCTATGTGAATATTAAAGGATTTTACTTTTACAAGGTGTGTTTGATACTAAAAGAATCTGACGTTTTCCCTCGGGTTTTAGATCTGCTGAATATGCAAATGGTTACATAAATTTCATTCCTTATGCCTCTTTCTGGACTGAGTTAAACTTTAACCCTTTCCTATCC